>JBAKBP010005048.1:0-126956 GCA_037953745.1 Lithodes maja | reverse complement strand
GGATGACTCCGTTGTCGACGCCTGCCCGGGATGTAACACAGCACCCCATACCATTAAACACATCATAGAAGACTGCATTTCACACAACCACTTACGCCAACAACACAACCTTCACTCAATGAGAGCTCTGTGGGAAAGCCCGATCGTGGCCATGGCCTTCCTCAGGGACTCGGGGCTGTTCGGCCAGGCAGCTTAGGGAACAACAACAACAACAACAGAACTCAGTTGTCTCATGGACAGCGGCAACCTGTTATACAACCTCGGAGCCATGTAGAAGAATGACCTCTCAAAGAAAAAAAGACTGCTGGAAAGCTCTTGGTTCATCAAGACGAAAAGGGTCATTGTCATGATGCACAACTACACCATGGTGTGCCGGTGGGCGCCTGAGCAGCTCCGCAAGGTACCTAGGCTCACCAAATTTGAGAACCTTAAAAGTCACTAAACACAACTTAAATTCTATTCTTGCTCTTACTGGCAGCCAGTGCAGTTCTATGTGAAGAGATGTAGTAGGAGTTCTAGGTGGAACACCAAAAATTAGTCTTGCGGCCCTGTTAAGAACAGACTGAACTTTCTTTAAAATATAATTTGGAAGACCCACCAACAGGGCATTGCAATAATCAACACGAGAGAAGACCAATGAGTGAACCAACGTCGAGGCAACGTCTGGTTATAAACGGCTTCACCAAATAGATTGATTGTTGTTGACGATGCTTTTATTTTATACTAGCCCACTGGGCCTAGGCCCTCTCAAGGCTAGTGGTGGAGGAGGTGGTACAGAGTTTAAAGCCACGTATATGTCAGCAGTTATATGTCATTGTATACATTTATCGCTCTCAGGAAGTGACGAATAGGGGTGAAATTGAAAGAGTCTGAGTCAGAGAGGATGCCATGTAATGAGGTGTTCAGCAAGAATCTCCGTCTTTCAGATGCATAGACGGGACAAATACAAAGAAAGTGAAAAACCAAATAGAGATTTCTGATGTGCAAGTAACAACTTTTAACTATCTGGTTTACATGCTCTTTGAAATCTAATCGGGAGTTCACATATACACCCAGATTTCGAACAGAGTTGGCCGGTCGCAGCTGAGATCCACCCACATTGATGGAGAGGGCACCTACTACTATCATCAGCTCTTCTATTTCCTCGGATGATGAGAATATCAGTTTTACCATCATTTAGTTTAAGTTTTCTCGCTCTCATCCACTTCTTGATATCAGACATCAACAATTCCATCTTACTCCGTATATCAACTATATTTGTGATTCTCACATAAATCTGGGTGTCATCTGCATAAAAGTGAAAGGTGACATTATGTGCACGAAGCAGAAGAGACAAACTGCTGATATAAATCATAAATAGGATAGGACCTAAAACTGATCCCTGCGGAACACCATACTGCAGGGGTGTCGAGTCCGAGACCATTTGATTTACCATCACATTCTGGGAACTACCTGACAAGTACGACCCAAGAAGCAAGAGAGCGGAGTCACGCACACCACAATCGTAAAGATCACTCAATAACAACTCGTGATCCACTGTGTCAAAGGCCGCAGAGAGATCAGGCAAGACCAATAGTGAGGCCACACCATTGCAAATGTTCTCAACTAGATCATTATGTACTCTAATCAATGCTGTTTCAGTTGAATAATGCTGTCGGTAAGCAGACTGAAAAATTGGGATAGTTTCATTCTGCTGAAGTAGTGGTTGTAATTGGTCAAGTATTGCACGCTCTAATATCTTTGATATGAAGGACAGGTTGGAGATAGGACGATAGTTCATTATGCTCTCAACATCAAGTCCAGGTTTCTATAGACTAGGTCGGAGTAGTGCATGCTTTTCAGAATGTGGGAAGTTACCTTCAGAGAAGTACTTATTAATTATTTTGGAAATAAACTCAACTGTGTGATCATAGACTCCTGGTAGCTTGGAAACATTTATGGGATCCAACGGGCAAAATGTTTTATTGAGGTTTCTTATGTAGGACGAGATCATGTCCACCTCTACTGAGTGAAAGGATGAGATGACATTATTAGGAATGTGTCGGGGTTGGAGTACAACTGAAAGTTCTTCACCAACAGAAGCATCATCCAGTTCCTGTCTTATGCGAGTTATCTTGCCAGCAAAAAATGACACAAAGTAATGACAAACAGTATATTTAATTTATTGCACCTCATTAGAGTCATTACAATGTTTTTCCGAGATACATATGCAGTGTATCAAGGAATTATTGTGCCAACAGTGATGTATGGGGCTGAGACACAGGCTTTGAAGGCAAAGGAGAAAAAAACTGGATGTGATGGAGATGAGCTGCTTGAGGAGTATGTGTGGAGTTACTTGTAGAGACGGATTGAGGAATGAAGAGATACGTAGGAGAGTGGGGCAGCAGGAACATTTGTCAGCCAGAGTGGACAGAAGGGTGCTGAGCTGGTATGGTCATGTTGAACGAATGGGAGATGAAAGGCTTACAAAGAGAATATGTGAGTCAGATACAAGGGGAGATAGAAAGGCAGGAAGACCCCCATTGAGATGGAGAGACTGTGTAAGACAAGCTTTGGATGATAGAGGAATGACTATAGATCAGGCAAAGGAAGTGGTAATAAACAGGAATGAATGGAGAATACTTGTGAATAGATGAGTGAACACGTGGTCATTTAGGGGAAGGGGTCGGGCGGAAGTTGGACTAGATAATAGTCCATCAGGCGCCTGGCCCGGGGAGACCATTAATATGAAGGGTGCGCCTGGAAGTGTGGTGGGCGGGCTTGTGGCTTCGGCTCCGCTGCATGTCTGCCTGCCGAGATCTGAGCCTCTCCGGGTGGTCGGGGACCGGGGGAGTCCTGGAGAGACCTTGGTGACCCTGGTCTCTGGGTCTTCTCCTGGGTGACCTAGATGTGTGTTAATTTGTGCTTTGTCTGTTTGTTCGTTGTTTTATGTTGTGTTTTTGTGTTTCTTGCTCTGTCTAGAGGCGGCCACCCGCAAGAAATAAAAAAAAAACTAAAAAAATAAAAAATAAAATAAAATAGAATTAAATAGAAAATGTGCAAACTAGCATGGGAGAAGGGGAGGGCACCCGATGACTGGAAGACTGGCATAATCTATCTATCTATTGCCTGACGCCGTGATCCCCGAAGGGGTGGCCACGAACGAACCGCCCCCATGCACCTCTGTCCCCAGTCAGTCGACGCCCCTCCCCCCAACCAGCACCGCCTTCATTCATGTAGTTCCTCACTCCATCCTTCCACCTCATATTCGGTCTACCTCTCCCCCTCTGTCCCTCCACCTCGCTCTTGTACACCCTCTTAGTCATTCTCTCGCCTTCCATACGTTCCATATGGCCGAACCATCTCAAGTTGTTCCTTTTCACACTTTCCAGCACATCTACCTCCACACCACACCTCCTTCTTACTTCCTCATTAGTCTGTCTATCCCTCCATGTAATTCCGCACGCACTCCTTAAGTAATTCAATTCCACTGCTCTCACTCTTGGTCTGAGTCTCTCAACCAACGTCCATGCTTCGCTTCCGTAAGTCAGTGTCGGGATTACCACACTGTCATGCAAAGACTTCTTCACTTCCATACTGACCACCCTATTTCTTGTTACTGCTTTTAGCGTTCCTACAACCCTCTTCCCCTGTTGTACCCTCTCCCGCACCTCTTCATCCATAGTCCCATCTTTACTCAACACACTGCCCAGATACTTAAAAGAGTTGACGATCTCCATAGCCTGACCGTTCAGCTTCACCTCACACTCTGTGACTTCACCCCTTTCGAAGACCATAACCTTGCTCTTCCCCGTATTTACCTTCAAATTCCGTTTTTCGCACACTGTTCCAAACTCATTTACCAGACCCTGCAACTCCCATTCATTATCACTCATCAGAACTGTATCATCCGCAAACAGCAGTATAGGTAGCTTCCACTCAATTCCCTCCCTTTTCAGCGATACACCAACATCCACTGCTCTTGATAGTATTTCTTTCATAACTCCATCCATATATACAGTAAACAACCACGGGGACATCACACACCCCTGTTTCAAACCAACATTCAGGTCAAAGAACTCGCTCTGCTCACTCTCCACACGTACTGCCGCCTTTGCACCCTCATACATGCTCTTCACTGCTTTCAGCAACTTGCCCTCTACTCCGTATATTCTAAGTACTTTCCACAAACCTTCTCTATCCACTCTGTCATAGGCCTTCTCAAAGTCCATAAAGGCAACATACACCTTTTGTTTCTTCTCCAGATACTTCTCCACAACACAATTCAGGGTAAAAATCTGATTTACACATCCTCTTCCCTTCCTAAAGCCTCCCTGCTCGTCGCCTATCCATTTCTCCGTTCTCACTCTCACTCTCTCAATCACTACCCTACTGTATACCTTCCCTACTACGCTTAGAAGACATATTCCTCGGTGGTTACCACACACTCCTCTTTCCCCTTTGCCCTTATATAGGGGGACTATTATGCCAGTCTTCCAGTCATCGGGTGCACTCCCCTTCTCCCATGCTAGTTTGCACATTTTCCATACCCATTCTATCACTATCTCACCACCATACCTCAACATTTCCCCACACACTCCATCTGTTCCTGGTGCTTTCCCCAACTTCACTCTTTTCATGGCTTCCCACACTTCTGACCTCCTGATCCCCACCTCCTCCTCCACTACTTCTCTTCTTCTCTCTCCCATACCATATCCAGCTATGTTTGCTGGCTCTTCATTCCTTTCATTTAGCAACTCACTGAAGTACTCCCTCCATCTTTCGACTCTCTCTTGCTTCTCGGCTAGCATTCTCCCATTTTTATCTTTCACACCCTTACTGTTTCCCTTGCTACCTTCCCTAACTTTCTTGACTTCTTTCCAGAACAGTTTCTTACTCTCCCTCCATTTTACACTCTGATTCCTTCCAAATTCCTCATCTACTCTTCTCTTACTTTCCTTCACTACTCTCTTCACCACCCTCTTACTCTCCACGTACCTCGCTCGTTTCTGTCTCTCGGAATCTTCATTCCTTCTACTACCCAACCACTCTCTATATGCTTTCTTCTTTTCTTCCACAGCTATTCTTACCTCTTCTGTCCACCATGCTGTACCTTTCACTCCCCTCCCTCTTCTCCTCACTCCACACACCTCCTCACATGCTGCACAGATCTCATCCTTAAACACCTTGCTCATCTCCTCCACTTCCTCCATAACTTCCAGGTCGAACCCACCTAGTCGTCTTTCCACTGCTCTCCTGTACTCCTCCCTGACTTCCTCCTCCTGCAACCTCTCCACCCTCCTCACCATTCCACCCTCCTCTCGCCTCCCTCCCGCTCTCCTCACCCACTTCTTTTGTATCCTAACCTTAGCTACCACTACATAATGATCAGACAGACCCCCTCCAATACCCCTATACACCCTAGCATCCATCACAGATTTCTTCATTCGTTCATCCACACATACATAATCAATCAATGACTTTCGTTCCACCACTGTCTTATCCTTCATTGCAGTGGATGTTGGTGTATCGTTAAAAAGGGAGGGAAATGAGTGGAAGCTGCCTATACTGCTGTTTGCGGATGATACAGTTCTGATGAGCGATAATGAATAGGAGTTGCAGGGTCTGGTACATGAGTTTGGAACAGTGTGCGAAAAACGGAATTTGAAGGTAAATGCAGGGAAGAGCAAGGCTATAGTCTTCGAAAGGGGTGAAGTCGCAGAGTGTGAGGTGAAGTTGAACGGTCAGGCTATGGAGATCGTCAGCTCTTTTAAGTATCTGGGCAGTGTGTTGAGTAAAGATGGGACTATGGATGAAGAAGTGCGGGAGAGGGTACAACAGGGGAAGAGGGTTGCAGGAACGTTGAAAGCAGTAACAAGAAATAGGGTGGTCAGTATGGAAGTGAAGAAGTAATTGCATGACAGTGTGGTAATCCCGACACTAACTTACGGAAGCGAAGCATGGACGTTCGGGAAGAGACTCAGACCAAGAATGAGAGTAGTGGAAATGAGTTACTTGAGAAGAGGTTGGGTCGGTGGGCTTGCGACCCCCACCCGGAAAAAATATCTAAGCAAAAAAAAACGAACGAACAGCCTCGGATGCGGACGGAACCAACGTTGACGAACCACGACCGACTAAGGACATGCCTTCGGACATTCTGAGAATGGCTACATGGAATGTTAGTGGCATGAATGATGGCACAAAAGAGAGAGAGGTTCTGGAAGTGTTAGTGAATGCCAGGCTGGATGTATGTGGAATGACAGAGACCAAATGGAAAGGTTCAGATGTGAGAGAGTGGGAGTGTGGAATGGGTGTGTGTGCTGGAGTGAGTGAAGGAACAGCGAGAGAAGGTGCATGTTTGTTTGTAAGTAGCAAATGGAAGGAATGTGTAAGAGAGTATGGGTCTGTGGGTTCAAGGATTGTGTGGGTGAAAATGAAAGTAGGAATACAAACGTGGGTGATTGTATGCGTGTATGCCCCGACAGAGGATATACTTGAAAGAAAGAAAGAGGAGTTCTGGATGAATGTGGAGGCGTGCCTGGAGAAGTTTGACAAGAACGAAAGAATATTTCTGATTGGGGATATGAATGGTAAGGTGGGTGATAGGAAAGTTGAGGGAGTGGTGGGAGGGTGGGGGTACCATCAGAGGTGAATGGGAATGGTAGTGCACTTGTGGACGTATGTGTGGGGAGGAGGCTGTGGATAGCCAACACCTTCTTTCGACACAGAATGATCCACAGGTACACGTGGAAACGGATGTTGACGATGAAGGATAAGACAGTGGTGGAACGAAAGTCATTGATTGATTATGTATGTGTGGATGAACGAATGAAGAAATCTGTGATGGATGCTAGGGTGTATAGGGGTATTGGAGGGGGTCTGTCTGATCATTATGTAGTGGTAGCTAAGGTTAGGATACAAAAGAAGTGGGTGAGGAGAGCGAGAGGGAGGCGAGAGGAGGGTGGAATGGTGAGGAGGGTGGAGAGGTTGCAGGAGGAGGAAGTCAGGGAGGAGTACAGGAGAGCAGTGGAAAGACGACTAGGTGGGTTCGACCTGGAAGTTATGGAGGAAGTGGAGGAGATGAGCAAGGTGTTTAAGGATGAGATCTGTGCAGCATGTGAGGAGGTGTGTGGAGTGAGGAGAAGAGGGAGGGGAGTGAAAGGTACAGCATGGTGGACAGAAGAGGTAAGAATAGCTGTGGAAGAAAAGAAGAAAGCATATAGAGAGTGGTTGGGTAGTAGAGGGAATGAAGATTCCGAGAGACAGAAACGAGCGAGGTACGTGGAGAGTAAGAGGGTGGTGAAGAGAGTAGTGAAGGAAAGTAAGAGAAAAGTAGATGAGGAATTTGGAAGGAATCTGAGTGTAAAATGGAGGGAGAGTAAGAAACTGTTCTGGAAAGAAGTCAAGAAAGTTAGGGAAGGTAGCAAGGGAAACAGTAAGGGTGTGAAAGATAAGAATGGGAGAATGCTAGCCGAGAAGCAAGAGAGAGTCGAAAGATGGAGGGAGTACTTCAGTGAGTTGCTAAATGAAAGGAATGAAGAGCCAGCAAACATAGCTGGATATGGTATGGGAGGGAGAAGAAGAGAAGTAGTGGAGGAGGAGGTGGGGATCAGGAGGTCAGAAGTGTGGGAAGCCATGAAAAGAGTGAAGTTGGGGAAAGCACCAGGAACAGATGGAGTGTGTGGGGAAATGTTGAGGTATGGTGGTGAGATAGTGATAGAATGGGTATGGAAAATGTGCAAACTAGCATGGGAGAAGGGGAGTGCACCCGATGACTGGAAGACTGGCATAATAGTCCCCCTATATAAGGGCAAAGGGGAAAGAGGAGTGTGTGGTAACCACCGAGGAATATGTCTTCTAAGTGTAGTAGGGAAGGTATACAGTAGGGTAGTGATTGAGAGAGTGAGAGTGAGAACGGAGAAATGGATAGGCGACGAGCAGGGAGGCTTTAGGAAGGGAAGAGGATGTGTAGATCAGATTTTTACCCTGAATTGTGTTGTGGAGAAGTATCTGGAGAAGAAACAAAAGGTGTATGTTGCCTTTATGGACTTGGAGAAGGCCTATGACAGAGTGGATAGAGAAGGTTTGTGGAAAGTACTTAGAATATACGGAGTAGAGGGCAAGTTGCTGAAAGCAGTGAAGAGCATGTATGAGGGTGCAAAGGCGGCAGTACGTGTGGAGAGTGAGCAGAGCGAGTTCTTTGACCTGAATGTTGGTTTGAAACAGGGGTGTGTGATGTCCCCGTGTTTGTTTACTGTATATATGGATGGAGTTATGAAAGAAATACTATCAAGAGCAGTGGATGTTGGTGTATTGCTGAAAAGGGAGGGAATTGAGTGGAAGCTACCTATACTGCTGTTTGCGGATGATACAGTTCTTATGAGTGATAATGAATGGGAGTTGCAGGGTCTGGTAAATGAGTTTGGAACAGTGTGCGAAAAACGGAATTTGAAGGTAAATACGGGGAAGAGCAAGGTTATGGTCTTCGAAAGGGGTGAAGTCACAGAGTGTGAGGTGAAGCTGAACGGTCAGGCTATGGAGATCGTCAACTCTTTTAAGTATCTGGGCAGTGTGTTGAGTAAAGATGGGACTATGGATGAAGAGGTGCGGGAGAGGGTACAACAGGGGAAGAGGGTTGTAGGAACGCTAAAAGCAGTAACAAGAAATAGGGTGGTCAGTATGGAAGTGAAGAAGTCCTTGCATGACAGTGTGGTAATCCCGACACTGACTTACGGAAGCGAAGCATGGACGTTGGTTGAGAGACTCAGACCAAGAGTGAGAGCAGTGGAAATGAATTACTTAAGGAGTGCGTGCGGAATTACATGGAGGGATAGACAGACTAATGAGGAAGTAAGAAGGAGGTGTGGTGTGGAGGTAGATGTGATGGAAAGTGTGAAAAGGAACAACTTGAGATGGTTCGGCCATATGGAATGTATGGAAAGCGAGAGAATGACTAAGAGGGTGTACGAGAGCGAGGTGGAGGGACAGAGGGGGAGAGGTAGACCGAATATGAGGTGGAAGGATGGAGTGAGGAACTACATGAATGAAGGCAGTGCTGGTTGGGGGGAGGGGCGTCGACTGACTGGGGACAGAGGTGCATGGGGGCGGTTCGTTTGTGGCCACCCCTTCGGGGATCACGGCGTCAGGCAATAGATAGATAGATAGATAGATAGAAGTGCATGTGGAGTTGCATGGAGGGATAGACAGACGAATGAGGAAGTAAGAAGGAAGTGTGGTGTGGAGGTAGTTGTGCTGGAAAGTGTGAAAAGGAACAACTTGAGATGGTTCGGCCATATGGAACGTATGGAAAGTGAGAGAATGACTAAGAGGGTGTACGAGAGCGAGGTGGAGGGACAGAGAGGGAGAGGTGGAAGGATGGAGTGAGGAAGTATATGAATGAAGGCGGTGCTGGTTGGGAGGAGGGGTGTCAACTGACTGGGGACAGAGGTGCATGGGGGCAGTTAGTTCGTGGCCACCCCTTCGGGGATCATGGCGTCAGGCAATAGATAGAAATAGAAAATTAAAAATAAGAATAAGAAAAGTGGGGATTGGGTCTGAGCATATAGATGAATATATAGATGAATATATAGATAGACAATTAATATATACAGTAAAGAAAAATATTTGAAAATATGAAGAAGGCACAATAGATTTAAACAAAAGAGTACTCTTTTAACAAGAACAATTATAAACAAATAATATTAATAGAAAAAGATAAACAATTAATACATACAGACAAAAAGTAAGAAGAGGTTATAATAGAAACTTCAAGTTAATAATGCTTGATTAAAATTATTGATACAATAATTAAGTTTAAAAAGATTAAATTTATGCAATAATTTACTTGCAACAAAACCTCTGTCTACTAAGAGTCTGTATAGTAACCCAGCTCTATCCCAAAAGTCTTCTACTTTGGTACAAATTTTACAAAATCTTATTAGCTGGGAATAACAAAATTATAAGTTATTTTACTATCGATATTACTACTAGGGAAATTATTACAGTATTACGTTATTACGTTAAAATTAAAATCGTCAACTTTGTGGTATATTTTAAGTGTGCACTGTTCATTAACAATCTGTATATTTATATCAAGAACATTCCCAACTTCATCATTTACGTTACCTTGTGTGAGGGGGATGGAATTTGGATAAATTTGTTTAGCAACTTAATTTAAAATATTACAAACAAGAATATCATCAATATATCTACTATTATTATTTAAGGGCATCTTTAAGTTTGGTTCTATCAAAATATACTGAACTAGTGGGATCAAAGCTAAGTGACGCATTATTAAAATATGAATTAAAAAAAATCTGAATTTCATAAACAGAATTACCGCAAATATTTTCATGAAATTTATTACCTTTTATCCGTCCAGAGTGGACAGAAGGGTGCTGAGCTGGTATGGTCATGTTGAACGAATGGAAGACGAAAGGCTTACAAAGAGAATATGTGAATCAGATACAAGGGGAGATAGAGGGGTAGGAAGACCCCCATTGAGATGGAGAGATTGTGTAAGACAAGCTTTGGATGATAGAGGAATGACTATAGATCAGGCAAGGGAAGTGGTAATAAACAGGAATGAATGGAGATTGCTTGTGAATAGATGAATGTAACAACTTGAGATGGTTCGGCCATATGGAACGTATGAAAAGCGAGAGAATGACTAAAAGGGTGTACGAGAGCGAGGTGGAGGGACAGAGAGGGAGAGGTGCACCGAAGGAGAGGTGGAAGGATGGAGTGAGGAAGTATATGAATGAAGGCGGTGCTGGTTGGGAGGAGGGGTGTCGACTGACTGGGGACAGAGGTGCATGGGGGCGGTTCGTTCATGGCCACCCCTTCGGGGATCACGGCGTCAGGCAATAGATGGATAGATAGAAATGCGGTCGTTTGGGAGAGAGGGTCATGCGCCAGTTGGACTAGATAGTAGTCCATCAGGCACCTGGCATGGGGAACCGATAATAATGAAGGGTGCGCCTGGAAGCATGGTGGGTGGGTTTGTGGTGGTAAAGCTTCGCTGCGGGTCTGCCTGCGGAAATCGGCGCCTCTCCGGGAGATCTGGGACCTGGGAATCTTTTGCTGGGGACCCGAAATGGGCCTGGGTCTCTGGGCATTTCTCCTGGGCGACCTAGATGTGTGTGATTTTGTGTTTTGTTTCGTTTTTCTGATATGTTGTGATGTTCCTGTTTGGGCTCTGTCTCGAGTCGGCCACCCCCATTAAAAAGAGGAAAACTTGGGAAGGTGCCAGAGTATATACATACATAAATATGTGATCAACAGAGTTTTTGTGTTTTTTCCTCTATGTGAGTGAGGGAGACAAAAGGCAGAACTGCCTGTAGCGAGTGGCTCCCCCAGAATTGAAAGAGTGACAGGGCCAAAGTCAAGGGACGTTCGACCCAAAATGCCTGGACACACAGAGTTTGAAGCAATTTAAGTCATAGGAAGAGGGAAAGACTGATTCTGGGAAAGAGTTCCAGAGCTCAGCAGTTGAATAGAAGAAAGTCTAAGAATAGCGATTCACTCTTGGGTTGGAGAGTTGCACAGAGTAGGGGTGGGATTGTGTTGCAAGACGGGTACTACGTACGCTACGTAGAGGAGGTGGTACACACTGGGAAAGCTCTGAGGAACACTGATTATTGTAGTAGCGATAGAATAGCGAGAGATGCAACATTGCGGCGAAAAGAGATATTGCAGAGAGTTGGCGAGTGGACGGGAGTTAATGATACGAAAGGCTTTCCTGTCTACTTTTTCTAGGAGTGAAGTGTGAGAGGATCCTCCCCACACATGTGAACAATACAGGAGAATGCTGTATCCAAAAGTGTACCAGTAAGGGAATATAAGGATAAAACAAAATTGAGGAAAAGAACGAACCCAGAATTGCCAATGAAAAGAAAGCTTTGGACATTGATTAGAAGAAAGAAACGATTGTGGGAAAGACTAAAATTGTTAAAAAAGAACAGGGGGTCTAGTATAGAAGCTAAAGAAGTGGATCTGGAATGCAGACAAATAAACAATAAAATAAGGTGGGAGACAAGGAGGGTGGTGAAGGAGAGGGAGAGTGAGATCGCTAGAAATGTGAAGGATAATCCAAAAATATTCTGGAAGTACATTCAGGAAAAGTTAACAAGAAGAGTAGGGATCCCAGAGCTGGTAGGGGGGTTGGATGTTGGGAGTAGAGCGGAGACTGATAAGGAGAAAGCAGAGGTGCTGGGGAAATACTTTGGGGGGGTACTAACAGTGGAGTCGGATGATGCAGTGCCTACTATTCCCATCAAACAGGCACCGGCACTAGAACTAATAGTTTTCCCATGCTAGAATAAGAAGGGCTATAGAAAAAATGAACAGAATTAAGTCACCAGGACCGGATGGGATACACCCAAGTATCATAAAGGAAGGAGGTGAGATGTTAGTAGAGCCATTGAAAATGTTATTTGAGGTATCGTTTAATACAGGACAAATCCCGATGGACTGGAGAGAGGCGAACATAACAGCTATATTTAAGAAGGGAAAGAGAAATGACCCAGGGAATTATAGACCAGTCAGTTTGACAAGTGTTGTGTGTAAACTAATGGAAACGGTAATTAGAGAAGGAATAATGGAGCATATGAAGTCAAACCAACTTTTCAAGTGGGAGACAGTTCGGATTCTTGCCGGGGAGGTCGACGGTACTACAGCTAATTAAGGTGGTAGATGATTGGATGCAAATTCTAGAAGATGGTGATGTAATAGACGTGGTATATTGCGGTTTTATGAAGGCCTTCGATAAGGTCCCACATAAAAGGTTAATAGAGAAAGTTAGAAGCTATAATATAGGAGAGCAATGTGTGAAATGGATAGAAGCCTTCCTGAAAGATCGGAGACAGAGGGTACTGGTGAATGGAATAGGCTCGGGGTGGAGGGAAATTACAAGTGGGGTACCTCAGGGATCTGTGTTGGGACCACTGCTGTTCGTTATATTTATCAACGACTTACCTGAAGTTATAATTAATGGAAGTGAGGTATACCTGTATGCGGATGACACTAGGCTGTATAGAAGTGAGGAGTAAGGAAGATGTGGAGGGCATGAAGGGATGGTCTGAGCATTGGTTAATGCCTTTTCATCCAAAAAAATGCAAGTACATGTGGATTGGGACAAGCAAGATAGACAAGGTAGGATACAGTATGTATGAAGCGATGGAGGAAGTGCATGCAGAAAGGATATAGGAGTCAGAACATTTAGCGGAAAAGATAAACAAAGCCAATAGAATTGTAGGGCTGATAAGGAGGACATTTGTGTCACTTGACGAAGAAATCTTCAGGAATCTCTATACAGCGCTGGTTAGGCCGCACCTGGAATATGCGAACCAGGTGTGGGCTCCATATATGGTAAAGGATATAGAAGCAGTGGAGAAAGTGCAGAGGAGAGCTAGCAAGCTGGTACCAACGTTGAAGAACGCGGGCTATGAGCAGAGGTTGAGGACACTAGGGCGTCCGACACTGGCATATAGGAGAAAGAGAGGGGATATGATAGACTTTTAAGATAGTGTCAGGAAAGTACGATGAGGATGTGTGTGAAGGTATCTTCTTGATGCGGGAGGGAACAAGAACGAGAGGACACTCTAAGAAAATTTACAAAGAAAGAAATAGGCTTGAGAAGGCAAAGAACTCATTTTGTGATAGAGTGGTAAATGAGTGGAACGCACTGCCCCAGTATGTAGTCGATTCCGAATCAATAAGGGAGTTTGAAAGTAATCTTGATAAAGCATGGGGAAGACAAGATTTGAAGTTTGATTATAAAACAAAAATACAGAATAGTAAAAATGTTGCCGCCGCCAACACCGTGAACGACCGCAGCAGTGCAAGTACTGGTACTGAGCTGGATACACAGGCATAGTTTGCCTTTTTCCAGAGGATCTACTGTAAGAAACTGTAAGAAATACAAGGACGCACTGTACCCCTGTACAGAAGCTGCGCAGGGGTAAAGAACCCCTTGAGGCAGTTGAGCACACCCAGCTTCTGGGAGGCTGCCTTAGCAAGACTGGTAATATGGTCTTTCCAAGTGAGAGCAGAAGAAAAGGAGACACCGAGAATATTGATAGAAGATGAAGGATTGATTTTTGTATTGTTGAAGTGTAGGGGATAGTCCACTGGAAGTTCCGAACGGTTAGTAAGATGAAGAAATTCGGTTTTGGAAGCATTAAAGGCAACGAGATTTTCTCTGCCCCTATTGGAAATACAGTAATTACTCCAATTTTGCGTGTTCTGCTTTAGCGAAACACCAATTTTGCGACCGAGACCCACAAAATGCCATTTTTGATGAAAACCTAATTTTGCGATGTAACTTTACTTTTGCGGGTGGCGCCGTAAGAAAGTGGGGCTCTCCGCACTAGTTTTCGGGGAGGGGAGGGGTGGCCGGGCCACCCAAGCCTCGGATACCCTCCCTCCATCCCAGCCATCTTTCGAGTCTAGGTAAACCCTCAATTGCTCATTTAATTTGATTTTCTCAAGGATAATGATAATGTCTTATGTTTTTCTGTATTTTTCTTTATTGTGGGATGTATAATTACATGTATGTGTGTACAAACAAAGCAAATAAATGACGGAAATCACGAAAATTGTGCCGTCACTGATGAAATGTCGACCATATTCATTTTTCCCCATCTATCTATCTATCTATCTATCTATTGCCTGACGCCGTGATCCCCGAAGGGGTGGCCACGAACGAACCGCCCCCATGCACCTCTGTCCCCAGTCAGTCGACGCCCCTCCCCACAACCAGCACCGCCTTCGTTCATATACTTCCTCACTCCATCCTTCCACCTCTCATTCGGTCTACCTCTCCCTCTGTCCCTCCACTTCGCTCTCGTACACCCTCTTAGTCATTCTCTCGCTTTCCATACGTTCCATATGGCCGAACCATCTCAAGTTGTTCCTTTTCACACTTTCCAGCACATCTACTTCCACACCACACCTTCTTACTTCCTCATTAGTCTGTCTATCCCTCCATGTAACTCCACACGCACTCCTTAAGTAATTCATTTCCACTGCTATCACTCTTGGTCTGAGTCTCTCAACCAACGTCCATGCTTCGCTTCCATAAGTCAGTGTCGGGATTACCACACTGTCATGCAAGGACTTCTTCACTTCCATACTGACCACCCTATTTCTTGTTACTGCTTTTAGCGGTCCTACAACCCTCTTCCCCTGTTGTACCCTCTCTCCCACTTCTTCATCCATAGTCCCATCTTTACTCAACACTGCCCAGATACTTAAAAGAGTTGACGATCTCCATAGCCTGACCGTTCAACTTCACCTCACACTCTGTGACTTCACCCCTTTCGTAGACCAAAACCTTGCTCTTCCCCGCATTTACCTTCAAATTCCGTTTTTCGCACACTGTTCCAAACTCATTTACCAGACCCTGCAACTCCCATTCATTATCACTCATCAGAACTGTATCATCCGCAAACAGCAGTATAGGTAGCTTCCACTCAATTCCCTCCCTTTTCAGCGATACACCAACATCCACTGCTCTTGATAGTATTTCTTTCATGACTCCATCCATATATACAGTAAACAAACACGGGGACATCACACACCCCTGTTTCAAACCAACATTCAGGTCAAAGAACTCGCTCTGCTCACTCTCCACATGTACTGCCGCCTTTGCACCCTCATACATGCTCTTCACTGCTTTCAGCAACTTGCCATCTACTCCGTATATTCTAAGTACTTTCCACAAACCTTCTCTATCCACTCTGTCATAGGCCTTCTCAAAGTCCATAAAGGCAACATACACCTTTTGTTTCTTCTCCAGAACACAATTCAGGGTAAAAATCTGATCTACACATCCTCTTCCCTTCCTAAAACCTTCCTGCTCGTCGCCTATCCATTTCTCCGTTCTCAGTCTCACTCTCTACCCTACTGTACACCTTCCCTACTACGCTTAGAAGACATATTCCTCGGTGGTTACCACACACTCCTCTTTCCCCTTTGCCCTTATATAGGGGGACTATTATGCCAGTCTTCCAGTCATTGGGTGCACTCCCCTTCTCCCATGCTAGTTTGCACATTTTCCATACCCATTCTATCACTATCTCACCACCATACCTCAACATTTCCCCACACACTCCATCTGTTCCTGGTGCTTTGCCCAACTTCACACTTTTCATGGCTTCCCACACTTCTGACCTCCTGATCCCCCATTTTTCCCCATAAGGTTAGTTAATGCAATTTTGCGAATTCAACTTTTGCGGCCTGCAATGTCGACCAATTTCTCGCAAAATTGGGGTAAGCACTGTAGTAGTTAGATCAGAAGATAAGTGTTGCATGGCTTCATTACATTTGTCTTTGAGGGATTGCTGGCTGGGGCATTCAGGAAAACTAATTGTGTAGTGTAAGGTAGAGTCGTCTGCATATGAATGGATGGGACTGGAGGTACAGTTGAGAAGATCATTTATGAAAATTAGAGAGAGAATGGGAGATAGGACAGAGCTCTGAGGAACACCGGAGTTGATAGGATGAGGAAGTGAGCGATGGCCGTCCACAACCGCAGCGATGGAACGGCCGGAAAGGAAATTAGAGACAAAGGCACAGATAGAAGGATAGAAACCGAAGGAGGGTAATTTAGAAATTAAAGATTTGTGCCAGACTCTATCGAAGGCCTTCGATATGTCTAGTGCAATAGAAAAGGTCTCACCGAAGTTCCGAAAGGAAGATGACCAAGAGTTAGTAAGATATGAAAAAAGGTCACAAGTAGAGCGACACATAACACTCCACGAGCAGCTAGGTCGGTAACTTCTACTACCTGCCAAGCGGGTCCTGATGTGGCGGCGTCTACGCCGTGGGACCACCTCCCGGAGCTGCCAACCGCGGATGGCTGCCGACCCTCCACGGCCGGAGACAAGATCAATCGACCAGTGGAGGATAACCGGATGCCGGCCGCGGGGAGCAGTTTCGGGAGCCAAACCGCCACAACTATCCCCCCCCCCCTGGGGGCACGGGTCCTTGGAGTGGCTTCGGTCGCGCCGGGAATTTCCACACCTCTCACACCACACACACACATCACACAGTTTTTCCTACACCGAGAAATGACTCTCCGGCTGTCATTTCTCGAAGACTTCTTCTAGCCGGAGACATTGAGAGCAACCCAGGACCCACGTACACATACATATGTCCAACTTGCTCAAAACCCATCACCTCGAGTCGCCACACTAAGGGTTCAGTTCTCTGCAATTCATGCAGGAACTGGACCCACTTCACCTGTACAACACTTGCCTCCAAGAAACACTACACGAACACCTGGACCTGTTCCTCATGCCCCTCCCTCTCCCAGTCAAATCCCTCACCTAAAACCCGTCCACCTCTCCTCCCCAACCCACCTAGCCTTCCCATATCATCCACTCCCCCCCCCCCCCTAAAACCCGTCCACCTCTCCTCCCTAACCCACCTAACCTTCCCATACCATCCACATCCTCAACTCAACACACCACACTCCATCCTAATCCATTCCAACCCCCATCTCCTGCTCCCCAATCCCCACCCCCACCTCACCCATCCCAACCTCCAGCCCCTCCCTCACCCCCACCCCATCCTCGTGCAGCAGCACCCAACATACATCGTGCACATAACATTAACATTCTCCAATTGAACATAGATGGCATTAACACAAAGAAACACAAACTCTCACACTTCATCAAACAACACAACATACACATTGCCATCTTACAAGAAACAAAACTCCGCACATCACAAAAAACACCCACATTTCATAATTTCACCACCATCAGACAAGACCGGGCTGTCGGCCTGGTTTGTCGAAGCACATCCATACTCATATCTCTCGCCAATCCATCCACTCACTCACAGACAACACGCAGCTGCATGCACGACCTCCCGAAATCCATCCTTCCGAATCCTCCCTCCCTCGCGAGGACAGAGTCCACCTGGCCAGGCTGAGATGCGGACACCATCCAGCTCTCCTGAGCTATCAGAAGAGACTGGATGACTCCGTTGTCGACGCCTGCCCGGGATGTAACACAGCACCCCATACCATTAAACACATCATAGAAGACTGCATTTCACACAACCACTTACGCCAACAACACAACCTACACTCAATGAGAGCTCTGTGGGAAAGCCCGATCGTGGCCGTGGCCTTCCTCAGGGACTCGGGGCTGTTCGGCCAGGCAGCTTAGGGAACAACAACAACAACCTGCCAAGCGGGTGGTTTTACCCTAAACGAGCTTATTTCCGTGCTCTTTTTCATGCATAAACAAGAGCCAGAGCGTAATACAAGTATGTGTCCGTGAAAGGGCGATAATTGAGCTTTCCAATGACACCAGAACCATCCTTCTACGATCACGGGTTGTCTTGTAACGATCGTGCAACACGAAGGAAAAATCCCTAAAATACGGTAATTTCGTGACATATTTCCCTGTCTAGGGAGGCAGTGAGTGTGGATGTGTGTGGAAGTGGGCCCAGTGCCGGCAACCAACGGTCAGAGTCAACCTACGCTCCTTCCACCGCTCGGACTCTCTCTCAGAGCCAAATTTAATAGTGGCCCCTCCATTATTGACGATTATGCCTATTACATAAGGCACCCTCTTCAAACACTCGTCCGCCGTAGTTTTGAATCTACCGCGCAGAGCATAAAAAATTTGAGGAGCCTTCATTATGAGCGCACGCAACCTCACTCATGGTTCAGTCATTATGAAATTGGGTTCTCACTACGAAAAAACTTCGTAACAAATAAAAAACAAAAACAAAATAAGAATAACTATTCATAAGCTTTCCATATACAGTACTCATGGATGTACTTGTGTGGATCTTGACCAGACGCTGACTCAGGCGTCATTCTTCCTTCTCTGCTCTGCGCTCAACCGACCCGGACGTGCCTCCCCACGCTCCGCTCGTTCCGCATTTGTTGCGTCCCTAGTGAGTTTTTTTCTCATTGGTTTACTCCGGGATGTTTCGAGTAAGGTTAGGATATGCGTAGCAGGAGGGTCCTGGGCAGGTTGCCCGCAGTGCAGTGTATTTTGGGTCGTGTGTTTGGGGCATCTATTTCGGGTGTACCCTCGTGGTCCTGTTGTGGACATGTGAACTTTTTCACGGATAGCTAGCTTTGTGATGCAGGCGACTTTCATTACGCGTTATTATTGCTGCCTTTTATCTTTCTGATAAGGTAGCTGTTTATTCTCTGACGTTCCCAGCGTATTTTTCTTCACTTAGTGAATTTTTTTCTGGGTCCCGAGTCAGTTCTTCCCTTTACCGGGAAGTGTTTGCTACAGTGGTGTGTTGACGGTGGTTCCTGTTGTGATATAATTCAGTGCTTTTTGTTTATATTACGACATGTTTACTGTGTTTTCCGTCTGCTTAGGCCTAGCCAGCCTCTCGTAGCTTTTGCCACATGCACAAGTGTTATTGATTTAGGTTATAAATATGTACTACTGTGTCATGTGTGTCCTGGTTTAGTTGTGTATTGGCTAATTCCTCGGACTATTGATGTGACTTGGGTTAGTTGTGCTTTGGCTAATTCCTCAGTCTATTGGTGCGTTCAGATTGAATCTGAACGGGGTGGGTTGCCTTTTCCGGCGGGTTTTCTCGGTTACACCATGAAAACCCGGCTGGTTGCCGAGTTTTAATCACGCGTGGTTAAAAAAAGGCTTGTTTTCCCCGGCGATTAGTGGCCTGTGGCTCTCTAGGACTGCGTCTCTGTGGTGGGGCCTGTGTTCAGGCGTACTGTGTTTCCCGGCGGGATGGCTTTACCCATTTAACTAAGTGTTCATGCGGACACTTGTTGAGTTGAGTTTTTCCCGGTTTTTGCAAAGCCAGTAAAAAACTAGGCTGTTTGTTGATCTTTCCTCCCCGGCGATCTTTTGCAAAGAAGTGGGGTTAGGAATTTTGGGGTTAACGTTAAAATTCACACCCGGCGGTTGCACCTTGGGAGGGTAGGATTAACGGTTTTGTTTAATTCAGTGAAGTTAACCAGACACTCGAGGGGTACGATACGTATCGCCGCCTTTCAACATACGGCGATCTAGAATTTAAGACAGGCTGTCCAGTTTTTGATCTGCAAGATAATACGGGGGCCGGCGTCTTTGAGAGTGGTTTTCCAGTAAGAACTTAACAAAACACCACTGGGAAGACTGAGTCAGTTATAAAAAGCCATGCTGGTCTTAATATTATGTCAGAGGATATGCATAAATCTTTGGGACAAGTTAAGATATTCTGAAATCTTTATTAACCCTCCAGCCCCGGTTATGTAATATATATATATTCATAGAAACCCGGGTGTTTTGGCCGAAAAACGTCTAGGCTAGGCTACCGTATATTCGTTAATCAGACTGCTTCCCGCATTCCCGCGCATCCCCAAGCGTAGCTGTGTTATTTACCTGTAGAATGGCATTAAGTAGAGCTCTCTAAGTCAACTGGGTGAGCTGTGATGATGATTTCATTGGAGATAACTTTATGGCCAAACCAGCCACTTTACACCACTTTTCGATACTGAACAACAACATACAGGCACACACGAACAAGCGACGCTCTCCTTCTTGTGGCCGGAGATGCGGAGCGTCGGTCCAGCCGGCTGTTGTTTACATGCGTCGGACCGACGCCTCGCACAGCAAGCTCACAGGCTTTGACGTCATGGATGTATAAGAGACCATCCGGGTTCCTGTTACATGCTTTTTTATGGCATATAAGAGCTCATCCGGGAACTGAGGGTTAATGAACCCTCCGCGTAGCGAGCCGTGATAGTTGTGTATTACGTCTCGTTACCCAGCGGGTTGTCTAAAAACATTTGTGTTCGAACATGTTGTTGTAGCCTTATGAGCATTAATTCCTGGAAATTTTTCTTTTTTCCAGGGCTGAGTTCCGGCGAGACTTTCGAGAACCTGGAGTAAACCGGGGGTGGGTTAGTGTTTTCCACCAGTCTCTGTCATGGCTACCATAGACCCTGTGTTTGCCTTGTGTATTGCTCCCTCCTGTTCAGGTATCCCTATCTTGCACACACTTTTTGCATTAGATGGGTTAAATGTTTAGATCGCTCAAGGGGTTTGTGGGTAACGGGGAACTGTTCCTTCTGTACTCAATTGAGTACCAAAGTGTTGCGGGACAATAGTAGATCCGCGGCGGTCGCTTTGAGGGAGGTCAGGCAGCAGTTGACATGTTATGCGACAACAGTGGCTCACAAAGCGCTGCAATGTGACAATGTGATTCTTTGGGATAAAATACTAATTGAGCACCCCCCTATTAATTGAGCACCCCCCTATTAATTGAGCACCCCCCCCCCCCCCTATTAAACGTCCCGCTAGAGTAACTGTACGAAAGTCGGCAGAGACTGGGCAGGGTACAGCACTTTCTCTGGTCCCTACACCCTCTAAAAGACCTCGTGAACCCACGCCCCCGGTGACAGCCTCCACGTCACGGGCGCGGTCCAGGTCGCCCCTCCGACAACAGCCACCTAGTCATTCCTCTTCACCAGCAAGAAAGAGGAGTAAAGAGGAAAAGTCCAAGGACAGCTCTAGTGAGAGATCGGAAAAGTCTAAGAGCAGTGATAAGTCTAAGTCACACCGCAGCCATAAATCTTCCAGGAAAGATACTAAGGAACGAAAGGCCTCCCGGCGTTCGCCGGAGCCTCGTGCCTCACTTTTTGCCTCTACTCCCGACTTATCTAGTATTCAATCTGATGGGGCGGGAGTGGAGTCAGAGACTGTGGTGGGGGTGTTGCCGGCGGACAGGTTACCATTGGAGATTACATACCTAGAGTTATAGAGAGTTCGGTAGGCAGTGATCGCCCTGTAGAAGAGTCTAGTGGGGGCTCAGTGGTTGATGGTGTATCCGACTCCCAAGGGAGTTCGGGCCAAGGCCTGGGTGTATGGCGTTATTCCCAACCGGGGCATGAGGGCCCACGTTTGGTTCAAGAGCCACAGGTACGGGCGGACGTTCACCGGGACGAGGTGATCATATCATCCATTCCTAATTTAACTTGGCACCAAGACGAGGTTCCGGCTTCGGCGGAACTCTCTCATGATGAGCCAGATGACAAGGATGAGGTGTCCATAATCTCTGACATGGCAGTGCAAGAGTCGGGTTCAGTTCTAGACGACTCGCACGATAGGAATGATTCACCTTTGAGTTCTTCATCCACTAAATTTGTCACGGCGGAGGAAATAGATGGTTTGTTAGTAACGGCTCTCACAACAAATTTTGGCCAACAGCCGGAGACTCCTACAGTGGACCTGGGAGATCCCATGACGAGTTCAAGTGTTCGGCCTCTGATCGCTTCTATTGCTTTGACCAAGATTCCGCACCCTCCCCCTATGTCACCTAATATAGTCGCTAGGCCTGCTGCGGCGGCACTGACTACTTCTAATGTAAGGGTGGTTACGGATGTGAATCCGCCCCCGTTGGATAAAGCACCATTAACCCTCTGTTCCCGGAAGGGCTCTTGAACGCCCATAAAAAAGCATATAACAGGTACCCGGAAGGCCTCTTAAACACCCATGACGTCACAGCCTGTGAGCTGCGAGGCGTCGGTCCGACGCATGTAAACAACAGCCGGCTGGACCGACGCTCCGCATCTCCGGCCACAAGAAGGAGAGCGTCGCTTGTTCGTGTGTGCCTGTATGTTGTTGTTAAGTATCGAAAAGTGGTGTAAAGTGGCTGTTTTGGCCATAAAGTTATCTCCAATGAAATCATCATCACAGCTCAACCAGTTGACTTAGAGAGCTCTACTTAATGCCATTCTACAGGTAAATAACACAGCTACGCTTGGGGATGCGCGGGAATGCGGGAAGCAGTCTGATTAACGAATATACGGTAGCCTAGCCTAGACGTTTTTCGGCCAAAACACCCGGGTTTCGAGGAATATATATATAATACATAACCGGGGCTGGAGGGTTAAGAAAGGTAGCTATGCCCCTCTTGTACGGTCCAGATGACTCATGGGTTCAAATGACCCCAACTAAGCCAGAGACAGCACAGCCCACTTTGTCAGGGGAACTTCCAGTGCCACGAGAGTGGGTAATCCAAGGAAATAAATCTAGAAAGTTACGAGCCTTGGATATTGCGGGTAATGTACTTTATGTTAATATTAAGGCCATTCCGAACCATTATCACCATGACTTTTTTGTGTATACAGCTACGCCTGCATGCAGTCAGTGTAACATAGGACACCCTAGACCCCGCCAGAATATGAGAGCTGTGATACTGTTGATGGGTATTGTGATATTTAAATTTCTCTGTACTATTCATTACAGGAAATTGTGCTAGTACAATTTTAGTACAAACAACAGTGTAGTTGTAAGTAGTTTTTGGGCTGAGAAGCAATCTAATTTAAGCATGGGTTATATTTTGCAAAGTATATCCACTAATCTTATGGGGTTTATATGTGCACATGTAAACTTATAAATTTTTATTTGTCACCACTTAATTTAAGTGGGGTGCCTTATTAACTGGCAGATCTGTTCGCAGAATCTCAAAGTTAACCCCTTTTTATCAAGCAGGCTTCTTTGAAGCACGCTCCTGCTTGTACCCCTTTTTGTATAGTTGTGCTGTATAAAGTTTATGCACCAAATATATCTTTTTTACAAAGTAAGAATACTACCCCAGGAGAGTGGGGCAGCAAGAACATTTGTCAGCCAGAGTGGACAGAAGGGTGCTGAGCTGGTATGGTCATGTTGAACGAATGGGAGATGAAAGGCTTACAAAGAGAATATGTGAGTCAGGTACAAGGGGAGATAGAAGGGCAGGAAGACCCCCATTGAGATGGAGAGACTGTAAGAAAAGCTTTGGATGATAGAGGAATGACTATAGATCAGGCAGGGGAAGTGGTGGTGGACAGGAGTGAATGGAGAATGCTTGTGAATAGTTGAGTGAACACGTGGTCATTTGGAGTAAGGGGTCGGGCGCAAGTTGGACTAGATAATAGTCCATCAGGCGCCTGGCCCGGGGAGACGATTAATATGAAGGGTGTGCCTGGAAGTGTGGTGGGAGGTCTTGTGGCTTTGGCTCCGCTGCATGTCTGCCTGCCGAGATCGGAACCTCTCCGGGTGGTCAGGGGCCGGGGGAGTGCTGGAGCGACCTTGGTAACCCTGGTCTCTGGGTCTTCTCCTGGGTGACCTGGATGTGTGAGAGTTTGTGTTTATTTTTTGTTTTATGTTGTTTTTCCTGTTCTTGCTCTGTCTTGAGTCGGCTACCCCCAAAATGGGGATTGGGCCTGAGCATATAGATAGATATAGATAGAAGAATACTATGTGGTTGTTTGATTAATTACGAATGTCCCCCTCCAGTCTTAGATATCAGGCATAATCGTCAATTATGGAGGGGCCACTATTAAATTATAGGTTTGACTCCTGCAAGGAGATTAAGAAAACCTAATATTTAGTAGTGGCCCCGTAATCATTGACGACTGGGGCCCTCCCGACCATCCCCTTCCCATTCGTTGATGTATTAAGGATTTTGGTATACTTGATATGTCAGTGAAGGAAGAATGACGCCCGAGTCAGCGTCTGGTCAAGATCCACACAAGTACATCCACGAGTATATGGAAAGCTTATGAATAGTTATTCTTATTTTCTTTTTCTTTTTTATTTGTTACGAAGTTTTTTCATAGTGAGAACCCAATTTCATAATGACTGAACCATGAGTGAGGTTGCGTGCGCTCATGATGAAGGCTCCTCAAATTTTTTATGCTCTGCGCGGTAGATTCAAAACTACGGCGGACGAGTGTTTGAAGAGGGTGCCTTATGTAATAGGCATAATCGTCAATGATTACGGGGCCACTACTAAATATTAGGTTTTCTTAATCTCCTTGCAGGAGTCAAACCTATATTATGTGCTCAAAATTGCCACAGACTTAAGGCGGGCCCCGCTCTTTAGGTCTGGGTCCTCTAGACCGACGTAAGGCGGGCCCCGCCAAAGAGGGGTTAAGGAAGCTATACTAGCGATCTGAGAGTAGATTATGAGAAGAGAAATGCTTAAGAAATTTGGATGCAAGAATAGTTTCAAAAACTTTAGAGATACAAGAGATGAGAGCAGTTGGACGATAGTTGGAGGGTTGAGAGCGGTCACCCTTCTTTGGGACAGGTTGAATGAGAGCAAACTTCCAGCAAGAAGGGAAGACATTAGAGGAGAGACAGAGACGAAAGAGTTTGCCTTGGCAGAGACGAAAGAGTTTGCCTAGGCAGGGAGTCAGCACGGAAGTCCAGTTTTTGAGTACAACAGGAGGAACACCGTCCGGACCATACGCCTTCTTAGTATTAAGCCCAGAGGTATAATGTAGGTAAGGATGTGATGAAGGTAAAGAAATGGGATTACATACATACATACATTCTAGTTTAAAGACCGTTTTGTCCACAGAGGATTGCAGCATGATATAAAGCAGAAATATGTGAAGGAGAGGGAAAACATTATGTGGTGTGAGAAGGATCTGTGGTGGAAGGAGGAAGAGGAGGGAGGGAGAGATGAGAGGCTGTGGTGTGTGTCGTCCTCCTTCCCCTCGCCCCCGCACGTCGTGCTACTGACGAGTGCTTGGGCAGTTGTGTGGGCTCTGAGGCTGGCATGAGAGTGATGAAATGCGTACTAGCAGGCTTTGATGGTTTGGACATGTGGAGAGGATGGATGAACAAAGCTGGGTGAAAAGATGCTGGTCCATGAATGTGGAGGAAGCTGCACCAAGGGGCAGACCAAAAAAGACGTGGGATCGGACTTTGCAGTCTGATCTTAAATCAAAGAACCTGACAAGTTAGGCAGCTCTTAACAGGGCTGCCTAGAGCGCCGCCATTAGGACGTAAGATCGGAACCGCACTTCGTGTGGAGCACTCAGTCTTTAAATTTGTGTATGTACGTATGAAAGAGAGTGCACATTGTGCACGATAGAAGCACGCCATGTACAGTACATCCACCCCAGGCAGGCACGTAGCGGTGGTGTTACAATAGTAGTGCGTTATCCTTCAAACCACAACCGATATCCCCCTCGCGGTCCACTACCCGCATTCGTCCTCACTCCCTCACCCCTCTCATGACCATCATTGGACAGAGCAGTACATCTCTCCTTCATGGCTGCTGAGTAACTGATGTGTCTGGGAGATTTGTGGCTTGTTGAAGTTTGAGTTGCCTAGTATCACTACACACCACCTCGGTATGGGGGCCGTGATCACACTGGCACATTTTTATAAGCCTGTTAATTATGTGTTGGTTGTTTCATTGATGGGATGGGAGAAGGTCAAGTCAGTGCTCATGTGAACTCCTAGGTCTTTCACATGGTCTGTGGCCATTATGAGTTGGTTTTGGCATTTGTACTCTGTTGTTTGCTTTATATCTTGTAGAGGACGTGAGACTGTAACCACATTTTCTGTGGACAAAACGGTCTTTAAACTTGTATGTATGCATGTACAGTATGTATGGCCATACCTGAGCAACTGAAACATGTTATATCTGCTGCCCAAGCAAACACCCTGTTTAGGTCCTCTTGTAATAGGGCTACCTCCTCTTCTGCTTGCTGCTTTTCCTGGAATTTCGGTGTGATTATCCTGGTTCGAGTCCTTGGAGTGCCACATGTATTTGTTGATTTCATTAATTGAGTTTAGAAGTTGGTTGGTGAAAACAAAAATATGAATTAGCTGCAAAGGATGTGGCGCGAGAGTGCTGTATATCCTTGTTGATGTCCTCTATCATTATCAGGAACAGTAGGCGACCCAGTACTGAGCCTTGAGGGATATCGTTGATAACATGGCTCTGTTCAGACAGGCTTCCGTGCACAGTTACTTGCTGGGTCCGATCAGAGAGAAAACTGTGCAGCAATTCTCCCAACCTCTTGCAGATGCCATGTTCCCTTTGTTTGTGGAGAAAAACACCATGGTCTACCTTATCAAAGGCTTTGGTAAAATCGAGGTAGATAACATCTATTCATACATACAAGTTTAAAGACCGTTTGTCCACGTAGACTGTGGTTAAAGTCTCACGTCCTAAATGGCAGCTTTTCAGGCAGTCCCATCAAGGGCTGCCTCTGTTGTCAGGTGCTTTATTTTGAGATCGGACCGGAGTACCTGAGCCCACGTCATTCTAGGTCCACCCCTACGCGCAGCTCCCCCCTAAGTTCACAGTCCGGCATTTCTTCACCCAGTTCTGATCATCCATTCTCTCCACATGTCCAAACCAACCAAGTCGGCTCGTGCGCATCACTTCACCGATACTCCTAATGCCCAGACGCCTTCTCAATTCCTCGTTCGATACCCTGTCCCTAAGATTAACCCCACACATCTATCTCACCATTCTCTTCTCAGTCCGTTCCATTCTATTGACATTCTCCGCTTTAACCGGCCACGTCTCAGAGGCATAGGTCATCGCGCTCTTAACACACGAGGTATACACCTTCCCTTTAAGGTGGGGCGGGAGCCCTCTCATGGTCAGGAGTGGCAACAGCTCTCTAAACTTTCCCCAGCCACTTCTGACTCTAGCAATGGAGCTAGCTTCAGCGCCACCTCCAGCGGAAACTGTATCGCCCAGGTAGCAGAACTTATTCACACACTCCAGCGTTACACTGTCGAAATCAACACCGACAGGCGGGTCATTTAATACAAGATCTCCCTTGCACACTGCACATTCAAATTCTGTGATTCTTGTCAAAGGTCCTCTGGCTCCACTGCATCTCTTGTGTACCCAGTCACTACAGACACAACATTGAATTTAATTACTTCCTACCCCCTTCCCACATACTGCGCATGGATAGTCGCTGCTTCTTTCCATAGCTCCACGCCCTACTCCACTAATCATGACCTTTGTTTTATCTACAGTATGTTAACTCTTAGACCCTTATTTGCCATACCTTCCCTCCATCTTTTGAACTTCGCCTCTGCTTCCTGCGCACTATCTGCGGTAAGAACTAGATCATCTGCATATAACATCTCCCATGGGAGTCCTGTCCTAAATTCCCTTGACAGAACCTCCAGGATTAAGACAAACAGTAATGGCCTCAGAACTGAACCTTGGTGAACTCCAACTTTCACTGGGAACTATTCACTCAGGCCCCCGTTTACTCTAACTGCTGCTCGTGACCCCTCATACATTCTCATTATCACACGCACCAACCACTCTTCTACTCCAAGTTTTCTCATAGCCCACTGCACTACCTCCCTGGGCACCCGGTCGAAGGCCTTCTCCAGATCTACAAAAACTAGGTATAACTCCCTGTTTTTCTCTAACTACCTCTCTTGCATTTGCCTAAGAGTGAAGATAGCATCAGTTGTGCCACGTCCCGGCATAAATCCAAACTGCATGTCGCTGATAGCAACACTTTCCCTGATCATGCATTCAATAACCCTTTCGCTGACTTTCATGACTTAATCGAGCATTTTCAAACCCCGATAATTTCCCGTCTAAGGAGTCACCCTTGCTTTTATATATACAGTATTTACTATAATACTTTCCTGCCAAGCATCGGAATTTTTTTCCTTCTTTATGATAGCATTAATCAGCTCTGTGACCAATTTTACCCCCAATATCTCCAGCTGCTTTTAGCATCTCAGCGACAATGCCGGAGCTCCCAGCAGCTTTTCCTGACTTCATTTTATCTATAGCACTTTTAACAGCGTCGAACCCTATCAAAGGCGGAGGGCCTTGTACTGGGACTACAGTGCTGAGCTGTATCCTGTTCCATTCAAACTCCCCATTAAGCAGTCTTTCGTAATGCTCCTTCCACGCCTCTCTTGATTTCATTTTCAGTGTAAACAGTCATGCCACTGTCATTATTTATGCATCTTACACCCACGACGTCCTGGCTACTGTCCCTTACATTCTTAGCTAATTTATAAACTCCATTGGTATTATTAGTGCTGCAAACTTGTTCTATTACACTATCCTGTATGGTTTTCTTTGCCCTGTAGACCTCTCTTCTAGCATTACGTTTGGTGGACAGGTATTCTTCCTTGCTGCCACCTTCCTTCCATACGTTGAAACATCTCTTCTTCTCTCTGACTGCAGCTTCGACATAGTTGTTCCACCACCTGGAGAACTTATGTCTAGGTGTCCCTTTGTTTTGCAAAGTCTGTGGTATCAAGGAGGCTGCGCTCTATAAAGTTCCATTTGCTATCAACATCTGGCCAAACGCCCACTCTCCTTTCGATTTCCATCATTTCGTTGTCGAATCTGTCTCTGTACTCCTCTTTTTCCAACAACCATACTTTCCTTTTTGGCAAATTAACTTTCTTCTAACAGGAACTCTACCTAGGCACATATCACATACTAGGAGCTTGTGTTGGGGGATGCATTCTTCACCTGGTATGATCTTAACGTCTCTAACCCATTTCCTGTCAGATTTGCTGATGATGAAGTAGTCTATCTGGCTACTGGAGCCACCTGATTCATGTTATCAGATGGCTCATCCTCTTCCTAAACATAGTATTACACACCACCATCTCTGTGGCAGTACAGTGCTCCAGTATGTATTCACCTCCCAGGTTCCTACGGCCATAACCCTGTCCTCCGTGCACGCCCTCATATCCGTCGGCACCTGCCCCGACATGTCCATTCAAGTCTCCTCCCACAATTACTACCTCCCCTTCCTTGCATCCAACAACCACCCCTAGTAATTCATTCCAGAACCGTTCTTTGACATCTCTAGCTAAGCCTGCTTGGGGGGCATATGCTGATATTTATTAGTGGCCCCTCCATCATTGATGATTATGCCTATTACATAAGGCTACCTCTTCAAACGCTCATAAGCGTAGTTTGAATCTACCGCCGCAGAGCTCAGAGGAACCTTCATCACAAGCACACGCAAAATCACTCATGGTTCGTCTTTATGATTGGGTTCTCACTACGAAAAAACTTTGTAACAAATAAAAAATAAAAATAAAATAAGAAGAACTATTCATAAGCTTTCCATATTCCGTGGATGTACTTCTGTGGATTCTTGGACCAGACGCTGACTAGCGCATTGTTCCGCCTTCCTTGCTCTGCGTTCACCCCACCCGGACGTGTCCCCCACAGTGCTCCGCTTTGATTCCGCATTCTTACGTCCCTAGTGAGTTTTTCTCATTTGTTTACTCTGGGATGTCTTGAGTAAGGTTAGGATTAGCTTAGCAGGGGTGTCATGGGTGGTTTTCTCGCAGAACAAGTGTATTTTGGGTCGTTTTTGTTGGGGCATCTATTTCGGACGGACCCTCGTGGCCGAGTTGAGGACGCTCCGAAACTTTTGTTCGTGTCTAGCCATCTTTAGTCCTAGCTTGTTAGGAGGCTTTAACTACGCGATGTCGGGCTTCTAGCTATCTTTCAGATGGAGTAGCCTATTTTGTTTTATACTGACATTCCTGGTGTATTTTCTTCACGTAGTGGAGTTCTTTCTGGGTCCCGAGTCAGTGTTACCCTTACCCGGGTTTTGGTGGGATGGAGTGCTTTCTGGGTCCCTAGTCAGTGTTACCCGGGTTTTTTTCTACGATGTTGATGTGGCGGCTGTTCCAGTTTTGGTGGGATGGAGTGCTTTTCGATGGTGTTTCGACGTCATTAAGTGTTTTTTCCGTTTTCACCAGGCCTGGCCAGCCACTCGTAGTTTTTTCACATATGCAAGTGTTTTCATTGTTTATTATGATAAAAATGTATTCATGTGTCATCTGTGTCCTGGATTAGTTGTGATTGGCTGATCCAGGAGCTTCGGACTGTGTTTCTGATTATGTTTATCAGATTGCGTTCTGATTGGGTGTGGGTTGCCTTTCCGGCGGTTTTTCTCGATTGCTCCGAGAAAGCCGTTTTGTTTACCGGGTTTTAGTCAAGTTGGTTAAAATCGGTAGTTACCCCGGCGAGTTTGGTAGCTTGAGGGCTCATCAGAAACTGCGTTCTCTGTGGTCGAGCCTGTGATCAGGCTTCCTGTGTTTTTTCCCGGCGAGGTGGGCCCCACACATTTATCTAGGTGATCATGCTGACACCTGTTGGATATGGTTTTCTCGGCTTTTCAAAGCCATTGATACTTTGCTGTTTGTTTGTTTGGTCTTTCCCTCCCGGCGACCTTGTTACAAAGAGGTCTGGGGCAGGTACAATTGGTTTGACATTTAATATGAAACCCGGCGGTTGTACCTTCGGGTGGTTCTTTTAACGGATTTGCAATTCGCTATGGTTTGCCAAACAATTGATTGATACAATAGGGTATCACGGCCTTCAAGACGGCGATCTATGAGGGCTTCTGGGAGAAGTCGGATTAGAGATTAAGATAGGCTTAGACTTTTTATGGGATAAAAAGATGCCTGAATCTTACTAGTGTTTCAAGTGTAAAGGGATACTTGAAAGACTTCATCATTAATAAAGATATGCTTCATCTTTATGAAGATTCAGAATATATGCTTAAATCTTTTGGACAGGTAAAGATATGCTGAAATCTTTAATATGAAACTAAAGGAAAATGAAAAGTAGTGGTTGAGGGCTACGGTTCGTTGACCAGCGGTTTTGTGACACATGTTTTTGAAACATTTTGGGGTAACCTTATGAGCATTAATTCCTGGAAATTATCTCTTTCCAGGGCGGAGTACCGGCGTGGCGCCAGATGACCAGGTAGATCCCGGGGGTGGGGTAGATTTCCACCAGTCTCTGTCATGTCGGCACTAGAACCTCTCATTGCTTTATGTTCAACGCCGTTATGCTCAGGTATCCCTCTTTTTGCAAACAAGCTTTGCATTAAATGTGTTAAATGCCTCGATCGGTCACAGGGGATATGGGTGACAAAGAATTGCACTATTTGTAACCTCTAAGTGTTAAAGTTCTAATTCAAAAGGATAACACTGCGGCGGTGGCTTTGCAATAAGTGAAACAACTTCTCGCTACTTATTCAACGAATGTAGCACATAAAGCATTGCAATGTGATAACCTTGAGCTTTGGGAGCTTTTAATTATCAAACATGCCCCCCCTCAGTGTAAGATACGTGCACGTAAGACCTCAGAGTCTGGGCGGGGACAGGTTACCACACCCTCCCCCGGCAAATCTAAGAGGCCTCGCTCACGGTCACCCTCGGCAACGGCGACGAGGTCCAAATCAAGGTCACCCCTGAGGAAGCAGGTGAAAGCTTCGGGCCACGTTGCTTCACCTTCAAAGAAGAGGAAAAAGGAAGAGAGTAGGGGACCTAAAGACATTACTAGAACTAAGCATAAGTCAAGTAGAAGTCATAAATCATCCAAAAGGGATCCTCCGGCGCGAATGGACTCACGGCTGTCGCCGGAGCCTTGTACCCCGCTTTCTGCCTCTACCCCCACCACGTCTAACGTCCAATCCGACAGGTCGGGGGTGGAGTCAGAGAATGTGGTGGAGGATGCCCCGGCGGAAATTTCATCACCTGATATTCATGCTTTTTCTACCAGGTGACGTGTGTCAGCCTCAGATTTAGAAGTATCTTCCAGAAACTATAAACTTCTAGGGTGCTCGGGTGAGGGCTCCCAATTGGAGAGTATACCAAGTTCGTAAGCGAGTAACAGCCACAGCCAAGGTGTATGGCGATACTCACAGCCCTGGCAAGACAGCACACATCCTTTTGTGACTCAAGTAGTGGCTGACGTCCACCGGGATGCCGATGTACCATCTTCTCTCCCAGATTTAACATGGCGGCATGTGGAGGTCCCGGCTTCGGCGGGATCTTCCCATGATAGGCCAGACTTAAGGGATGAAGAACAGCGTTCTCTGGTCTCAGAGATGGAAGTTGAAGAGTCAGGTCACCATCTAGACGACTCTCAGGGTACTGTCTAATCTCCACGGAGTTCGTCATCTGCTAGGTATGTAACTACAGAAGAGATTGATGGATTACTATTAAATGCACTTAATAAGTTCTTTGGCCCTACGCCGGAAACTCCTACAGTTGGTATGGGAGCTCCCGCGACGTCGACGAATGTGCGACCTCTGGCTACATACATTGCTTTAGCTAAAATACCTAACCCTCCTCTTGGGTCAGATCCAATTTCCAATGTGCCAGGCACAGCAGCTCTCACTACTTCCAATGTGCGAGTCATATCAGACATTACTCCCCCCCCCCCCCCCCCCCCCTTTAGACAAGGCACCAGTAAAAAAAGGAGCTATGCCTCTTTTATACGGGCCTGATGAGTCATGGGTAGCAATGTTACCAACTAAGTCAGAGGAAGCACAAGCTACTATTTCGGGGGAGCTCCCTGTACCACATGAGTGGGTAATCCAAGGCAATAAGTCTAGAAAACTCAGAGCATTGGATAGTCAAGGAAATATTTTAGATGTTCATATTAAGGCCATTCCAAGTTATTATAACCATGACATTTTTGTGTATGCATCAACACCAGCCCTACCCCCTGCCTCAGCTTCAAAGCTATTTTCTGACTGGACTAAGAATGACGGCTTTAACGACATCAAGGCACTTTCTGCTTTGACGCCGGAGTAGGATATGTTTCCGATCACAGACTCAGCCTCTAATCCAGTCTTGCAGGTGGGGCAGTTTGGTACGGGACCTTGGGTGGAATGGGAAACAGAGGCTCAAAATTTTGCCACTACTTTCACTTCAACATCTTCTCACCAAATCCCTCAAGAAAACCATTCTTGGTTCTCTCTTCCGGTTTTTAGTGCCGGCGGAGTCCCCTCTGCTTTGTTTGATTTCTTGGCTGCCCCTAAAATCAATTTGTGCGAATTAAGAGATCCTTTTAGCACGCCTTCCCCAGCTCACCTAGACCGCGCGTTTAGGTTAAGAGGAAAAGCGTTTAGACTGTTTTCGCAATATATTGTTACCCAGCAAGTAACAAAGGTCTCTGTTACGCTCTTCTCAGGCGATCAAAGCTGCGGAAGTCAGGAAGGCCATTGAACTTTCCCAGCGCTTGCTTCTCCAAACTTCCATTCAGTCTTTAGGAGATATTCGGACAGCCTTATTAGAGGCAGTTCGAGCAAGGCAGGATCTGAGGATGTTCTTAGTGAAGAAACTTCCTAACCGTATTGCAAGCCAAGTAGTTCTGTCTCCAGTTCTAACTCTTGCTTTGATTTCACCAGCAGTTTGGAAGACTGTTTTCAATATGGCACAAGCATTCAAACAAAGTCCCTCTCAACCTAAGAAGCCTACCTTCACTTTCCCTAAGCCCAAACCAGTTTCGAAAGCTCAAGCTAGTGGGTCTAAGCCTTTTCATCAGCCAAAGTCCCCTTCCACCCAGGGTCAGGCTCAGTTCAGGTATCAACAGGGTAAATTCTCAGGTAAAGGCCACAAGTTTCACCAACGACCAGGTCAGGGCCCAGCTCCAGCCAAACCCGGCCAGTCTTCCAAGGGAACACCACCACCAGCAATAAACTAAGGTCTCTCTCACTCCCGGGGCCAGTCAAAGGCGTGTTGGAACAGAGGGTGGTCCAGCCGACGAACCCCAGTCTGCTAACTGGGTCATTCCGGGCGTGTCATCAAGCATGGCCATTAAGAACATGGGCGAGGACTGTGGTAAGCAAAGGCATCACTTGGCAGTGGCTCCGGCGACCTCGCTTACGTCAGCCGACAAAGGCCAATCATGTTTCTTTAGAGGTGGAGTCACTAGTTCAGGAGATGATTACCAAGAGTGTCATTATCCCAGTCCCCCCGACTTACCCGGTGTTTACATCCAAACTATTTCTAGTACCAAAAAGGGACAGTATTCAGATGAGACCGGTCATAGACCTGTCTTATTTGAATCTCCACATTCACAACGTGTCCTTCAGGATGCTGACAGTGAATCAAATCAGGCTAACACTTCCGCCGGGAGGGTGGATGTGTTCATTAGAACTGACAGACGCGTATTGGCACGTCCCGGTAAACAAGAGATTTCAAAAAATTTCTGGCGTTAAGAATAATGCATCAGACTTATGTCTTTCAAAGGATGCCGTTTGGATTGAACCTAGCGCCACGCATATTCACAAAATTAGTCCGGCAAGCCCTGATGCCCATTTTAGAACAGGGGATCAGGATCTTGTGGTATCTGGACGACTGGCTGGTGGTGGCAGAGACAGAAAAGTTATGCAACACTCATGTCAACATTACGTTAAACCATGTCAAATCTCTAGGATTCAAGGTCAACTTAGTAAAGTCAAAACCTTGTTCCCTCACGAGTAATTCAGTGGATAGGGCTGGTCTGGGACACAGCATCTCTCACTCTGAGTCAAGAGTGTGGACAATCGAAACAGATTTCGCAATTTTTTTTTTATGTTTCTCCACAGTCTGACTACGACACGGAGACTCTGGGAATCTCTAGTCGGTTCTCTCAACTGGGTTCAACTAACTGTGAAGTTGGGCCGGTTGAAAGTCAAACGTTTAATCTTGGAGGGCAACAAATATTTCCCACTATTACCGGCGGGAACATTATGGCCTATCCCAACATTAATACACAGCTTACTAGCGGTCTGGGTGAAGAGGGAAATGTTGCACTCAGTCATGTCATGGACCTCTCCTCCACCGACGGTATGGGTGGACACGGATGCGTCAGGGATGATAGGTTGGGGCTTTCAGTCAAACCTCGGGCATCAGGGTCAAGGGCTTTGGTCCCATTCAGAAACCTAGAGACCTCGCTGACTTTTGCATTGTGGACATTCAGGAGGCCAAGTGGCTAACGCCGTATGGTAGAAACGTGATAGATAAATTTATGAATCAGTACACACAATCTACCAAGAGGCAATATTAATCTCATTGGCAGTCCTTTACTTCTTGGATAGTTAGAACAGAACAGACAGTACCTTCGGTGGCATTAGTTTTTAATTATTTAAACTATTTGTTTGAACAGAAACGTCTATCTGTAGTGACTCTAAAAAATCACTTAACAGCTATCAGGGTGCCATACTTTGACCTTACAGGTCTAACCATACCACAAGCGGAAGAAACAGGTTTCATGAGAGCATGCTTCAAATTCCGCCCACCTCCCCGTCAGCTCATGCCTACCTGGTCTCTTGACAAAGCGTTATCTTTGCTTCATTCCCGTCTGTATCAGAATACGGCAGATTTTGAATTGCTATTAAAAAAGGCTGTGTTCCTTATGGCTTTGGCAACTGGTAACAGGGTGTCTGAGCTGGCGGTGATGAGCAACACCCCTAATTGCATAAGGTTTGGTAGACTAAATGATTGCATTCATATTGCACCTTCCCCAGGGTTCATCGCCAAGAATGAACATTGTAAACATGTTTTCTCAGAGTTCACGGTACCGGCGTTGAAACGGGGTAAAGTGCACCATAATTTGTGTCCTGTACAAGCTTTAACCAAATATATGAGAGTGGCACCTCTTAACCAACAAGGTGCTTTATGGGTATCGAGTACAGGTAACAAGGTGCTTTATGGGTATCGAGTACAGGTAAAAGATTAATGAAACGTAAAATGGCTTCTCTGCTAGTAGAAGTCATTAAAGAGAGTAATCCCGGCGTAGTGGGTAGGGCCCACGATTTACGCAAATGGGCAGTATCTTTACGTTTTCTCAAAAAAAAATTCTGTTGAAGACATAGCTACTACTCAACTATGGGCTTCAAATCATACGTTTTTGACTCGATACCTGTTGGTAGCACTAGACAAACCATCAATGTCATGTGTAGCTTTACGGCAAAGGGTCTAGATGGGTCTCTAAGTCACTAATTGTTTAGGTTAAGAAAGAGGGGGGGAGGGGGGGGGGGGTGCAGTCAGTGAAACATAAGACACCCTAGACCCCGCCGGAGGATATGTACAGAGTATACGAGCTGTGATACAATGTATAAGTGTTGTGATTAAAATTTCTCTGTAGTAATGACTACGGGAAATGTTGTTGAGGTACAATGGATGTAGTACAACAATTGTTTCTTTAAGTGGGATACACTGTTGAAGCAATAAAATTTTAAGAGTTCTCGGTAGTTGCAACTACGAGTAGCATTTTAGTAAGTACATCTGCGATAGTACAAGAATTTATTCTATTTTTTGTGTCTAATTTTAAGGAATATACACATTCAAATAATGGGGTTTATATGTGCACATATAAACAAAGTTTTATTTTTTTACCACTTAATTCAAGTGGGGTGCCTTTAACTTTCAGATCTGTGAGCAGATTCTCATAGTTACCTTTTTTCCTCAAGCAGGCTTCTTTAACCCTTCCTACCCGGGCTGCCTTAGGTAAGGACAGCTCGGCAGAAGGGCAGCTACCCGGGCGTCCTTGTGACAGACAGTAAGCTTGCAAACATTGCAAGCTTGATCCGAACGCCGTGCGTCGGACGAATGTAAACAAAGTCGGTCGCTTCGTCACCGCACCTCCGAAAACAAGAAGGAGAAGACTTGTTTGTTATTATACGTCTGTATGTCGTAGTTTCATTAGTGAAAAGATCGTTGCATTGCTAACATTGCCTGAAAATGCTCTCCACTAAAATCGTCATCACAACTGAACCAGTTGACTTAGAGAGCTCTACTCAACGCCAGTTTACAGATTGGAAACCGCACTACGTTTAGGGATGCGTGGGAAATTTCTAGCAGTTAAAATAAACAAAAATACGGTAGCCTAGGCCTAGACGTTTTTCGGCCATTTCGCCCGGGTACGGGCGACCGTCCTTCTAACAGGCAGCCCGGGTAGGAAGGGTTAAGCACGCCCCTGCTTGTACCCCTTTTTATATGTTGTATAAAGTTTATAGGGTAATGTGGGGTGAATCCGCCGGGGGGTGGAATCGCCGCGGACGTAAGATACTTGTCTAAAACAATTGGTCATAAATCCAAATACGTACGGAATTGATTCTAGGTATGTTTATAGTACGTGTAGATGATGATAAAACAGTATGTTTATAGTACGTGTAGATGATGATAGAACAGTATGTTTATAGTACGTGTAGATGATGATAGAACAGTATGTTTATAGTACGTGTAGATGATGATAGAACAGTATGTTTATAGTACGTGTAGATGATGATAGAACACAAACATGTGTAGTTGTCATTTATTTAACCCTCGGTTCCCGGATGACCTCTTGTACGCCCATAAAAAAGCATGTAACAGGTACCCGGAAGGCCTCTTATGCACCCATGACGTCACAGCCTGTGAGCTTGCTGTGCGAGGCGTCGGTCCGACGCATGTAAACAACAGCCGGCTGGACCGACGCTCCGCATCTCCGGCCACAAGAAGGAGAGCGTCGCTTGTTCTTGTGTGCCTGTATGTTGTTGTTCAGTATCGAAAAGTGGTGTAAAGTGGCTGGTTTGGCCATAAAGTTATCTCCAATGAAATCATCATCACAGCTCACCCAGTTGACTTAGAGAGCTCTACTTAATGCCATTTTACAGGTAAATAACACAGCTACGCTTGGGGATGCGCGGGAATGCGGGAAGCAGTCTGATTAACGAATATACGGTAGCCTAGCCTAGACGTTTTTCGGCCAAAACACCCGGGTTTCGAGGAATATATATATAATACATAACCGGGGCTGGAGGGTTAACGAAGAAAAATATTTTTCCATAATATTTCAAACTGAAAAATATGTAAGCGGTCTTGAAATTTTTTCGTGGCGGCGACTTTACATCTCCCAATACACTTTTTTTTCGTTACAAGATGGTTGTCTGTGATTTCTAAGAGGAAACTAAAAAAAAAAAAAAAAAAAAAATTCAGGCATAAATATATACTGTAGACCCGGTAATTATATAATTTTCTAAATTATATAATTATATAAATATATAATTATATAATTATACCAAAATACTTGGATTATATCAATCTAATAATAAAACATCTTAATTGTAACTTAATTGGGGGTAAAATCGCCGTGGCAGGATTAAATCATCGATAATATATAACCGCGGCGGATTCCCGGCGGGCGGGGTGAATCCGCCGCGCGAGTAACGGTTTTCGCCACCCATTACAAACCTTAATGTTTTTTTTTTTTTCAAATAAAAATGATATGAGCGTGTGCAGGAAAGCGAGAATGTTAAAGTTATGTAAACAAAAAATCTGAATTCTGATTCAGTTGGATGCCGTTATTAAAAAAACACGTTTCACGGCGGATTCACCCCACCTTACCCTACATAAATATATAATTTTTACAAAGTAAGAATACTATGTGGTTGTTTGATTATCTGCCTATTCTATTTGCAATGGTTATGATATGATTATGAATGTCCCCCTCCAGTCTTAGATATCAGGCATAATCGTCAATGATGGAGGGGCCACTAATAAATTATAGGTTTGACTCCTGCAAAAGAGATAAAGAAAACCTAATATTTAGTAGTGGCCCCGTAATCATTGACGAATGGGGCCCTACCGACCATCCCCTTCCCATTCGTTGATGTATTAAGGATTTTGGTATACTTGATATGTCAGTGAAGGCGGAACAATGCGCTAGTCAGCGTCTGGTCCAAGAATCCACAGAAGTACATCCACGGAATATGGAAAGCTTATGAATAGTTATTCTTATTTTATTTTTTATTTGTTACAAAGTTTTTTCGTAGTGAGAACCCAATCATAAAGACGAACCATGAGTGATTTTGCGTGTGCTTATGATGAAGGTTCCTCTGAGCTCTGCGGCGGTAGATTCAAACTACGCTTATGAGCGTTTGAAGAGGTAGCCTTATGTAATAGGCATAATCGTCAATGATTACGGGGCCACTACTAAATATTAGGTTTTCTTTATCTCCTTGCAGGAGTCAAACCTATAATAACATCTATGACTCTCACCCGACTTTCATTCTTAGTAGAATCAGTCTTTCATTAAACCTTTTAACCCCTTCAGACTGGTCCTGATGTGGCGGCGTCTACGCCGTGAGGCCACCTCCCGAGGCTGCCAACCGCGGATGGCTGCCGACCCTCCACGGCCGAAGACAAAATCAACGACCAGTGGAGGAAAACCGGATGCCGGCCGCGGGGAGCAGTTTCGGGAGCCAAACCGTCACAACCATCCCCTGGGGGCACGGGTCCTTGGAGCGGCTTCGGTCGCGCCGGGAATTTCCACACCTCTCACACCACACACACACACATCACACAGTTTTTCCTACACCGAGAAATGACTCTCCGGCTGTCATTTCTCGAAGACTTCTTCTAGCCGGAGACATTGAGAGCAACCCAGGACCCACGTACACATACATATGTCCAACTTGCTCAAAACCCATCACTTCGAGTCGCCATACTAAGGGTTCAGTTCTCTGCAATTCATGCAGGAACTGGACCCACTTCACCTGCACAACACTTGCCTCCACGAAACACTACACAAACACCTGGACCTGTTCCTCATGCCCCTCCCTCTCCCAGTCAAATCCCTCACCTAAAACCCGTCCACCTCTCCTCCCCAACCCACCTAACCTTCCCATATTATCCACTCCCCCCCTAAAACCCGTCCACCTCTCCTCCCTAACCCACCTAACCTTCCCATACCATCCACATCCTCAACTCAACACACCACACCCCATCCTAATCCATTCCAACCCCCATCTCCTGCTCCCCAATCCCCACCCCCACCTCACCCATCCCTCACCCCCACCCCATCCTCGTGCAGCAGCACCCAACATACATCGTGCACATAACATTAACATTCTTCAACTGAACATAGATGGCATCAACACAAAGAAACACGAACTCTCACACTTCATCAAACAACACAACATACACATTGCCATCTTACAAGAAACAAAACTCCGCACAACACAAAAAACACCCACATTTCATAAGTTCACCACCATCAGACAAGACCGGGCTGTCGGCGGGGGCGGTGGACTCATCACCCTGGTACACAAAGAAATATCATACATAGTAACCAGTGTACAAACCAAATCCCTCCTCCCCCCAAATGATAACACAACAGAAATACAGTCAATTAAAATACGCACTGGCAACAACTCCAACATAACCATCATAAACACATACATCCCTCCCCAAACATCCCCTACAGTACCAAATGAATACAGACCACACTTACAACACATCACAAACACCCCACACATCATCCTGGGTGGTGACTTCAACGCCAAGACGTCGGCCTGGTTTGTCGACAACCCCGACACAGACAGAGGGATGGTACTACAAAACCAAACCGATAACCTCATCATCCTTAACGACATCCATCAACATACCCATATTCCTCACCAAGCCCTCTATAACCCATCATCTCCAGACATCACCTTTTGCTCCCCAGAACTCGCCCCCACAACATCCTACAACACGCAGCTGCATGCACGACCTCCCGAAATCCATCCTTCCGAATCCTCCCTTCCTCGCGAGGACAGAGTCCACCTGGCCAGGCTGAGATGCGGACACCATCCAGCTCTCCTGAGCTATCAGAAGAGACTGGATGACTCCGTTGTCGACACCTGCCCGGGATGTAACACAGCACCCCATACCATTAAACACATCATAGAAGACTGCATTTCACACAACCACTACGCCAACAACACAATCTACACTCAATGAGAGCTCTGTGGGAAAGCCCGATCGTGGCCATGGCCTTTCTCAGGGACTCGGGGCTGTTCGGCCAGGCAGCTTAGGGAACAACAACAACAACCCCTTCAGACTCATATGACGCAGAGGTTGCCAGATTAGCAATAAGAAATAGAGTTCTCTCACTCTTATAATTACCTCTCCAAAATTAGTTTTCTGCCCACAGCTAACTCAAAGACAACTGCAGAGGTTAAAGTAACTAAACTAAAGGTTTCTAAATACCCCTGATGGTAACAAAGGCTTTAAAGTATCCCTAATCGGCTCAAAATCGCGTCATATGTCGGAGAGGGTTAACTTCTATAACACAATCTGCCCACCTCTCTGCCACCAGGAAACCCACCCCTCCCGTCCCATGTTCATTTCCCTTCCATATAAACTTAAAGCGTTCGTTTTTACCCGTAATCCACCTCGCACTCCCCCCTTTCCACCGGGTTTCCTGGGCACAACATACATCAACTCGTCGTCTCTCTAGCATCTCCGCAATCTCACCTGTCCTTCCTTTCGTAGTACCCGCATTCACACTTCCAAACCTAAACTTGGGGGAAGAATCTGCGGTAGTGTCCTTTTGCGATTTTATATCAACAGACTTACGTTTTCTTTGATAGTTGTTTTTAGTCGTGATTGGTATTTTTTTTGTCAATGTTGAAGGTTACTATCCCCAGGTATCCAGCTCCAGGCAACTCCGGGCAGTTGTCACCCAAAGGCCATCCTAATATCTTAAATGGGGTGGAACCTAGTGGCCTCGGGGCACCCCACCAGAACCAACCGCAGAGGACGCAATCCGTGCGCGCACACGGCACTGGCTGGCCCGGTATTATGCGCCTAGTGATAGGGCAGCCTCCCGGTGCGCTACCTCCGGGTTCGGGCCCCTGTACTTCTATGCGGAAAGTGCCAGTCTGTGGATGGTGAAAAACACCATGCCCTGTACCCTCTAGGTCCTCCTGACCAGGATGCACCCCCAGGGGGCAAGAGCTGGACCTGAGGTAGATCCCTCCGCGCAAGCGAGCCGTCCTTAGACGAGTTTGAAGCATGTTTTACATGGGGTGCCTGCTCTGACTAGCCCCCAACCACAATTGTTGGCTGTGGGCCTAGACTTTGCCAAGATGGGCTTAACCTGCAAGGCAGCAGGCGGTTTAAGTGGGGTTTGCTCCCCTAGACAGGTTGCCGACCACGGCTGACGAGACCTGTCTACCCGGATTGTGTAGGGTTGTCTCCCCTAGATGGGTTGCCGACCAAGGTTAACGAGTCCAATCCACCTATCTATATTGATGCCATGTTGTACGTCCTCCAATATAGTTTCATTGTGGCACAGCAGCTGCGAGAGATACAAACAACCTTGTCTGAAACCATGTTGGCCCTCGTTAAAAGCGTTTGCTCCTACTAAATGAGTGATGAGCTTAATTTTTACAACTTTCTCAAACCATAGAACGGATTAAGTTGGTTAAACTTTAACCCGGAACAGATCAAGTTCGTCAACTTGACCTTATTCTGAGCTGACTTTATTCTGAGCTCACCTTATTCTTACACTGGTGACAGAAGCGGTGTTTCCTGAGGTAGTTGTCCAGGGTGTTGACCAGACTGTCGGCCGTGACCAGTGTCACCGCCTCCCGACACTTGGTTCCCATAGCCTCCCACACCTCCCTCCAGGCCGCCCCTCCTCTACCCCCGACCCCTCCGCCCACACCACCAACCCCCCCACCCCCACCAAGGCCTCCGCCCCCGCCCCCACCACCCCCGGCCCGGGAGCACCTCACACCCTCCATTGAGTGTACTAAGCACCGCCCAGACTTCTTCAACTTGGGGATGTTGTCCAGGATTACACTTAGGGCCAACCTGTGGACAAATAAAACCAGCGGTAATAATAAATATAATAATAAATATAATAATAAATATAATAATAAATATAATAATAAATATACTGTAATAATAAATATAATAATAAATATACTGTAATAATAAATATAATAATAAATATAATAATAAATATAATAATAAATATAATAATAAATATACTGTAATAAACATAATTATTATAATAATAATACTGAATATGGTAATGATAATAATGTACTTTATGTATAGACTCAGGCACATACCCCATAGCTATGGGTAGCTGACTTGAAACAGAACCCAAACAGGGACAACACAACATAACAAAATATATATATATATATATATATATATATATATATATATATATATATATATATATATATATATATATATATATATTCACACACATCTAGGTCACCCAGGAGAAGACCCAGAGACCAAGGATCAATAAGGGCCTCCAGCACTCCCACGGTCCAAACCTCCAGGAGAGGATCCGGTCTTAACAGGCAGGCAGACACGCAGCGGAGCACACCACAATGCCCACCCACCTCACAATCCAGGCATGACCCTTCATATACACCGGCTCCCCGGGCCAGGCGCCTGACGGACTATTATCTAGTCCAACTGGCGCCCGACTGGAGACTGGATGACTCCGTTGTCGACGCCTGCCCAGGATGTAACACAGCACCCCATACCATTAAACACATCATAGAAGACTGCATTTCACACAACCACTTACGCCAACAACACAATCTACACTCAATGAGAGCTCTGTGGGAAAGCCTGATCGTGGCCATGGCCTTCCTCAGGGACTCGGGGCTGTTCGGCCAGGCAGCTTAGGGAACAAAAACTGGCGCCCGACCACCTCTCCCAAGATAGTTTGTATAATTATTATTGATAATTTTGATTGCTATTACCATTTACGACTAATATATTATAGTTTGTTCCCAGTGCTAACAAAAATGTCATCCTAGATTTCCTTCCAAATAAATAATGCCAACCCAGAGTTCCTTCAATATTAATTTGTATATTTTTTGAGAGAAAATTGTCCCGGCAGAAGGCCACTTTCTTCTAAATTACAGGCTCGATATTGCTCACCCCCCAAAAAAATGAAACATGAAAGGGGTGAAGCAACACTTATTATCACCAAACTAATGGGTGGAAATGTTTTAATATCTCCAGATTAATGAAGCAAAATAGGTAAGGTCCAAAAAGACTTCCCGCGGACCAAATATATACATACAAGTTTAATTATCACTTTATCCACAGTGTGTGGTTACAGTCCTTTTACTGCAGCACACTACAATACAGTATTGCCACAACACTGCTCTATCATGTCATCATTGTGGCTGATGTTGGTATAGTACTGAACAGTGGTTGACTGCCACAGACCAGAGCGCAGTTGGTAGAGCACTCGCCTGCAAACTGTGAGGTTTAACGATTAAAAAATAAAATAAAAAAAAAAAAAAAAATAAAAAAAAAAATAAAAAAAAAATCATGAGCAAGACTCAACAAAAGCCCTGTGAAGCCCTTGCACCTGCAGTATCCGCACCACACCATGACACCAGCCTTAATTGTGCTACAAAGTACCGGGTAGTAACAAGAAATTACTGTAACTTCTCATGAAGCTGATTGCATCACCAAAGTGGTGGGCAATAGAGTCACCGCATCCCTACACCAGAGAGAGAAAGGATGACTTGTGTTAGTGGGCTGTGAGAGTGAGACAGTGAGGAATCACTGCCATCACCACTCAAAAAAGAAACAGAAAAACAAATAAATAAATAAATCAAATAAAAACAAGAACGATGAGAAGGGTAGTCAGAACTGGCTATGAGAAGTAAACGACCTAACTCTCACTCTGATTGATCCAGCCCACCACTAACCAACTAAAAAGGGTTAATAATTAATGTTCTATCTATCTATTGCCAGGAGCCTTCATCCCCGAGGGGGTGGCCACAAATTAATTGCCTCCATGAACCGGTCATCTATAAGCCAGAGTTTGTCCTCCAACCAAAGACCATTTTCTCTCAAATACCATACACCGGTACCTCTCAACTCCATCCCTCCACCTCACTTTGAATATCTCTCTCTGTCCTTCTCCCTCTCTCTCATACACTTTTAGTCATTCTCTCACTCTCCATACGCTCCACATGACTGAACCACCTCAAGGTGTTCCTCTCTCACTCTCCAGCACATCCACATCTACACCAAAACATTCGTCTGTCTCTCTCTCCATGGGACTCCACAACATCCATGGGGACATCAGACACCTCTGCTTTAACCTAACATTTACAGATAAGAAATAGCTCTGTTCAACGTACTACTTTACACACACTACTGGCCAGGCTGAGATGTGGGCACCATCCATCTCCTCTGAGCTACCAGAAAAGACTGGATGGCTCCGTCGTCCACACCTGCCCAGGATACAACACGGCACCCCATACTATTAAACACATCATAGAAGACTGCATTGAACACAATCACTTACGCCAACAACATAATCTACACTCCTTGAGAGCTCTGTGGGAAAGTTCGATCGTGGCCATGGCCTTCCTAAGGGACTTGGGGCTGTTTGGCCAGGCAGCTTAGGGAACAACAACAACACACTACTGCCCTTGTACCATCACTTGCTCTTAATCACTTTCAGCAACTTCATCTACTCCATATAATCTCGGTACTTTCCATAACTTTTTCTACATATTCTTTCATAGGCTTCTCTAAATCCATGATAGCAGCATGTAACTTCTATCCCTTCTCCAGATATTTCAGGGGACAGGGTAAGGTTTATTTATGGCCATCCTGTCAGGGATTAGGGTATCTGGCAATAGATACATAGACATATGAAGAGGCAGTTTAGGGTAAGACGGGGTAATTTCCTCGCGACGCTAATAATTTTAATTCAAACGCCAATATCTCCGAAAGTATTGCATGGATTCGGCTGCAGTTTGGCTTAGCTTGTAGAGCTAGTTTGGCTAAGGTTGTACAGTTAGTTTGGCTTAGGTTGTGATGTAGTTTGGCAGGGCCTCGCGCCGCCGGGGGGAGCGGCGCGTCTGACGGTATGGTCGGGTGTTTGTGGGTGGGTGCGTCCACTATGGTGGCGCGTGTGACACAGTGTTGGCAGCGCCGTCAGCTGCTGCCTGGTACTTCGCACTAGCACCCTACACGCCGAACCCGCACGAGACACGTCCACACCCGCACTAAATACGTCCACACCCGCACTAGACACGTCCACACCCGCACTACATGTCCACACCCGCACTAGACACAGTGGCACCTACACGTCTGACACACCTGCATCTCTGCCCACCCCGTTCAGTTGTGTGCGCGCGCGACGTTTTTCTATTGGCATGTTTAGTGGCAGCATGGATTTGTGCATGTTTTCATTGGTTCTACCTGCGCGCTAGTGTTTTGTCTGGCCATCAATCATATAATCTTCTCTAGTTTAATATCAAGAAGATGCGTTTTTATTTGTTAATATAGATTGCGGCGAAATTACCCCGCCCGACGGTGTAATTTCGCCGCATGAGAAACTTTTTACAAAAAAATTGACGGCATGGCCAAAACATTATATATACAGTATATATATTTTTTTTGGGGGGGATGGATGTAGAGTTCGGGCGTATGGTCGTCATTGTTTACATAGGGCGATCACCGCGGTCGCACTTACGTTCCCGTCTATTTCGACGCTATATTTTCTGCTATTTGCCCCCTGTCATTACTACATGAATACTAGGTTAGGTTAGGTTAAAATAGACGGGAACATGATGGGAAAGGTCCGACGCCACTACGCGTAATGTAAACAAAGATGGCGGTACGCCCGCTCACTACATCCTACTTTTTTGTTTTACATCTATAGCAGAAAGCCTGAATATATAGATAAAACAAAAATCAAAATTCCATTTGTGGCAGTTTTTATTCGTCAAAAACCATGATTTTCGGCAAAATTACCCCGTCTTACCCTAACAAATAACCGATGGTTGGCAAAGAGGTTGGAAACAGAACTCCCGCTGTGCAGTAAGGATGTCGTTGGTGGTCATGATCAAAGGTTCCACTCCTGGGGTGTGTCAATGTGCCTGTCTTTGTGTATGTGGGAGTAAGGGTATGTGTAAGTTGGGGAAATACATGTTGGGATAAGGCCCGACTGTAAGGGTATGTGTATTTGTGTATGTGGAGGTAAGGGTATGTGTATTTGTGTATGTGGAGGTAAGGGTATGTACAGTAAACCCTCATTATCTCGGACTAATTGGGGGGAGACCACTTCCGAAATCGCCAATTTTCCGAGATGTCCGAATTACATCATTGCATGTTAAATTCATCAATATACTGTATGTATATGACAAATACGAACATTATTATGCTTTCAGGGACAGTAAAGTACTGTACATAGTAATTAATATTAATACAATACAGCTTGGTCCTGTATAAAGCGAGTTAAAACAGTGCGAATTTCGATTAGTGCGAGCAATGAAAACATTAACCCTCCAGCCCCGGCTATGTATTATATATATATTCCTCGAAACCCGGGTGTTTTGGCCGAAAAACGTCTAGGCTAGGCTACCGTATATGTGTTAATCTGACTGCTTCCCGCATCCCCAAGCGTAGCTGTGTTATTTACCTGTAGAATGGCATTAAGTAGAGCTCTTTAAGTTAACTGGTTGAGGCCTGGTGATGGGCTGGTCTATCAGAGTGAGACCTGAGCGATCTCTGCCATACCCATAGCTTACTCTGACTGTTCCTTTTACTTATATATTTTCTAGATCTCAAGTGACGGCGTCTCTTCCGTGGATTGACCTCCCAATCTACCAAGATTGGAAGCTAAAGCGTCACATTATTCCTTTGCCCCTCAACTTTCTCTTCATAATTGCTGAGGGGCACAGGGCCCTGGGTGGGGCTTTGGTTTCCCGGGCGTTTACGCACCCTCTCAGCTCCCCGCCATGGAGTGGCTTCGGTCACGCAGGCTTTATTGTGGTCGGCAGGGAGGGTTCTGTGGGGGCGCTCGTTTATGGCCTTGGCCTTACTCGGGGCCTTGGGGCTGTTCGGCCAGGCAGCTTGGGAAACAACAACAACAACAACTGGTTGAGTTGTGATGATGATTTCATTGGAGATAACTTTATGGCCAAAACAGCCACTTTACACTATTTCTCGATACTTAACAACAACATACAGGCACACACGAACAAGCGACGCTCTCCTTCTTGTGGCCGGAGATGCGGGGCGTCGGTCCAGCTGGCTGTTGTTTACATGCGTCGGACCGACGCCTCGCACACGAAGCTCACAGGCTTTCAACCACTGGGCGTTCAAGAGGCCTTCCGGGCCTCTGGTGTTTGAGCAGCTTGGGCACGGAGGGAGGCTGGTCAGTCAGAAATGTTTTACCCCGTACTGTGTGACGCTATCTGGCATTCATGGAGGGAGGCTGGTCAGTCAGAAATGTTTTACCCCATACTGTGTGACGCTATCTGGCATTCATGGAGGGAGGCTGGTCAGTCAGAAATGTTTTACCCCGTACTGTGTGACACTATCTGGCATTCATGGAAGGAGGCTGGTCAGTCAGAAATGTTTTACCCCGTACTGTGTGACGCTATCTGGCATTCATGGATGGAGGCTGGTCAGTCAGAAATGTTTTACCCCGTACTGTGTGACGCTATCTCGCATTCTCGGGTTTGTGATCGTATCAAGTGTAGAATTTAAGGTAAGGAAAGGTCTAATTTACCATTATATCTATCTATCTATTGCCTGACGCCGTGATCCCCGAAGGGGTGGCCACGAACGAACCGCCCCCATGCACCTCTGTCCCCAGTCAGTCGACGCCCCTCCCCCCAACCAGCACCGCCTTCATTCATGTAGTTCCTCACTCCATCCTTCCACCTCGTATTCGGTCTACCTCTCCCCCTCTGTCCCTCCACCTCGCTCTCGTACACCCTCTTAGTCATTCTCTCGCTTTCCATACGTTCCATATGGCCGAACCATCTCAAGTTGTTCCTTTTCACACTTTCCAGCACATCTACCTCCACACCACACCTCCTTCTTACTTCCTCATTAGTCTGTCTATCCCTCCATGTAATTCCGCACGCACTCCTTAAGTAATTCATTTCCACTGCTCTCACTCTTGGTCTGAGTCTCTCAACCAACGTCCATGCTTCGCTTCCGTAAGTCAGTGTCGGGATTACCACACTGTCATGCAAGGACTTCTTCACTTCCATACTGACCACCCTATTTCTTGTTACTGCTTTTAGCGTTCCTACAACCCTCTTCCCCTGTTGTACCCTCTCCCGCACCTCTTCATCCATAGTCCCATCTTTACTCAACACACTGCCCAGATACTTAAGAGAGTTGACGATCTCCATAGCCTGACCGTTCAGCTTCACCTCACACTCTGTGACTTCACCCCTTTCGAAGACCATAACCTTGCTCTTCCCCGTATTTACCTTCAAATTCCGTTTTTCACACACTGTTCCAAACTCATTTACCAGACCCTGCAACTCCCATTCATTATCACTCATCAGAACTGTATCATCCGCAAACAGCAGTATAGGTAGCTTCCACTCAATTCCCTCCCTTTTCAGCGATACACCAACATCCACTGCTCTTGATAGTATTTCTTTCATAACTCCATCCATATATACAGTAAACAACCACGGGGACATCACACACCCCTGTTTCAAACCAACATTCAGGTCAAAGAACTCGCTCTGCTCACTCTCCACACGTACTGCCGCCTTTGCACCCTCATACATGCTCTTCACTGCTTTCAGCAACTTGCCCTCTACTCCGTATATTCTAAGTACTTTCCACAAACCTTCTCTATCCACTCTGTCATAGGCCTTCTCCAAGTCCATAAAGGCAACATACACCTTTTGTTTCTTCTCCAGATACTTCTCCACAACACAATTCAGGGTAAAAATCTGATCTACACATCCTCTTCCCTTCCTAAAGCCTCCCTGCTCGTCGCCTATCCATTTCTCCGTTCTCACTCTCACTCTCTCAATCACTACCCTACTGTATACCTTCCCTACTACGCTTAGAAGACATATTCCTCGGTGGTTACCACACACTCCTCTTTCCCCTTTGCCCTTATATAGGGGGACTATTATGCCAGTCTTCCAGTCATCGGGTGCACTCCCCTTCTCCCATGCTAGTTTGCACATTTTCCATACCCATTCTATCACTATCTCACCACCATACCTCAACATTTCCCCACACACTCTATCTGTTCCTGGTGCTTTCCCCAACTTCACTCTTTTCATGGCTTCCCACACTTCTGACCTCCTGATCCCCACCTCCTCCTCCACTACTTCTCTTCTTCTCCCTCCCATACCATATCCAGCTATGTTTGCTGGCTCTTCGTTCCTTTCATTTAGCAACTCACTGAAGTACTCCCCTCCATCTTTCGACTCTCTCTTGCTTCTCGGCTAGCATTCTCCCATTCTTATCTTTCACACCCTTACTGTTTCCCTTGCTACCTTCCCTAACTTTCATGACTTCTTTCCAGAACAGTTTCTTACTCTCCCTCCATTTTACACTCAGATTCCTTCCAAATTCCTCATCTACTCTTCTCTTACTTTCCTTCACTACTCTCTTCACCACCCTCTTACTCTCCACGTACCTCGCTCGTTTCTGTCTCTCGGAATCTTCATTCCCTCTACTACCCAACCACTCTCTATATGCTTTCTTCTTTTCTTCCACAGCTATTCTTACCTCTTCTGTCCACCATGCTGTACCTTTCACTCCCCTCCCTCTTCTCCTCACTCCACACACCTCCTCACATGCTGCACATATCTCATCCTTAAACACCTTGCTCATCTCCTCCACTTCCTCCATAACTTCCAGGTCGAACCCACCTAGTCGTCTTTCCACTGCTCTCCTGTACTCCTCCCTGACTTCCTCCTCCTGCAACCTCTCCACCCTCCTCACCATTCCACCCTCCTCTCGCCTCCCTCCCGCTCTCCTCACCCACTTCTTTTGTATCCTAACCTTAGCTACCACTACATAATGATCAGACAGGCCCCCTCCAATACCCCTATACACCCTAGCATCCATCACAGATTTCTTCATTCGTTCATCCACACATACATAATCAATCAATGACTTTCGTTCCACCACTGTCTTATCCTTCATCGTCAACATCCGTTTCCACGTGTACCTGTGGATCATTCTGTGTCGGAAGAAGGTGTTGGCTATCCACAGCCTCCTCCCCACACATACGTCCACAAGTGCACTACCATTCCCATTCACCTCTGATGGTACCCCCCACCCTCCCACCACTCCCTCAACTTTCCTATCACCCACCTTACCATTCATATCCCCAATCAGAAATATTCTTTCGTTCTTGTCAAACTTCTCCAGGCACGCCTCCACATTCATCCAGAACTCCTCTTTCTTTATTTCAAGTATATCCTCTGTCGGGGCATACACGCATACAATCACCCACGTTTGTATTCCTACTTTCATTCTCGCCCACACAATCCTTGAACCCACAGACCCATACTCTCTTACACATTCCTTCCATTTGCTACTTACAAACAAACATGCACCTTCTCTCGCTGTTCCTTCACTCACTCCAGCACACACACCCATTCCACACTCCCACTCTCTCACATCTGAACCTTTCCATTTGGTCTCTGTCATTCCACATACATCCAGCCTGGCATTCACTAACACTTCCAGAACCTCTCTCTCTTTTGTGCCATCATTCATGCCACTAACATTCCATGTAGCCATTCTCAGAATGTCCGAAGGAATGTCCTTAGTCGGTCGTGGTTCGTCAACGTTGGTTCCGTCCGCATCCGAGGCTGTTCGTTCGTTTTTTTTTGCTTAGATATTTTTTCCGGGTGGGGGTCGCAAGCCCACCGACCCAACCTCTTTAGTCGCCTCTTACGACACGCAGAAGGCACGTGGGGCATATTCTATTCCTTAACCCCCAGGGGGGGTTATATCATTGATATGATATATCATTGATATGATATATTTATTTTTAACATTTGTTCTTGGTATGTTTGTGCCTGTATGAATAACGATATAAGGAAAGATATGTGTGCTATATGGAGGAACGATCGACCAATAACGTTTTACCCCATAGCCATAGGATACGTTTGTTCACATAGTGCGACACACTGTTTCGACCAATTTCTCGCACTATGCGGGACCGAGCTGTAGTTATAAGGCACAGGCTAGAATTCGTCCTAAAACCACTTAAAATATCGAGTGAGAGAACACTGTAAACCGGCCAAATATCTCGTCCAACTCGGAAATTGCCGAGATATACAGGGACATCTCCGAGAGGCCGATGCCATTCCGAGAAGTGCGCGTTTCCGATTAGAACGAGTCTGAAATATCGAGGGTTTACTTTATGTGTATATGTGTATTATGTTTAATATGTTTATGGATGGTGTGGTGAGGGAGGTGAAAAGGAGAACTATGGGAAGAGGATTGGGTTTAGTAGGAAAGAATGGTAGAGATTGGGAGTTGAATCAGTTGCTGTTCGCTGATGACACAGCATTGGTGGCGGATTCTGATGAGAAACTGCAGCGGGTAGTCAAAGAGTTTGGTGTGGTTTGTGGAAGGAGGAAACTGAAGGTGAACGTCAATAAAAGTAAAGTAATGGTGTGTAATAGGGGAGAGCATAGGGTGAATCTAGATGTGAGGCTGGATGGGGAAATATTGGAACAAGTAGAGTGTTTTAAATATCTAGGAGGAACGATAAGCAGGAGTGGAGGTATGGAAGTGGAGGTAAAACAGAGAGTGTGTGAAGGAAGGAAGGTTTTCGGAGCAATGGGAAGTATGTGGAAGACGAGAAATCTCGGAGTGAAAGTAAAAAGTGCACTGTATCAAGGAATTGTTGTGCCAACAGTGATGTATGGGGCTGAGACATGGGCTCTGAAGAAAAAAGAGAAAAGAGGGCTGGATGTGATGGAGATGAGCTGCTTGAGGAGTATGTGTGGAGTTACTCGTAGAGACAGATTGAGGAATGAAGAGATACGTAGGAGAGTGGGGCAGCAGGAACATTTGTCAGCCAGAGTGGACAGAAGGGTGCTGAGCTGGTATGGTCATGTTGAACGAATGGGAGATGAAAGGCTTACAAAGAGAATATGTGAGTCAGGTACAAGGGGAGATAGAAGGGCAGGAAGACCCCCATTGAGATGGAGAGACTGTGTAAGAAAGGCTTTGGATGATAGAGGAATGACTATAGATCAGGCAGAGGAAGTGGTGGTGGACAGGAGTGAATGGAGAATGCTTGTGAATAGTTGAGTGAACACGTGGTCATTTGGAGTAAGGGGTCGGGCGCAAGTTCGACTAGATAATAGTCCATCAGGCGCCTGGCCCGGGGGGACGATTAATATGAAGGGTGTGCCTGGAAGTGTGGTGGGAGGGCTTGTGGCTTTGGCTCCGCTGCATGTCTGCCTGCCGAGATCGGAACCTCTCCGGGTGGTCAGGGGCTGGGGGAGTGCTGGAGCGACCTTGGTAACCCTGGTCTCTGGGTCTTCTCCTGGGTGACCTGGATGTGTGTGAGTTTGTGCTTTTTATCTGTGTTTATTTTTTGTTTTATGTTGTTTTTGTGTTTTCCCTGTTCTTGCTCTGTCTTGAGTCGGCTACCCCCAAAATGGGGATTGGGCCAGAGCATATAGATAGATAGATAGACTTTATGTGTATGTGGTAGGGTTTACTTTATGTGTATGTGGTAGGGTATTTATGTGTATGTGGTAGGGTATTTATGTGTATGTGGTAGGGTATTTATGTGTATGTGGTAGGGTATTTATGTGTATGTGGTAGGGTATTTATGTGTATGGTGAGTTATCTGCTCAACAGGTGGCGTTGTGTGTGTGTAAGTGTGAGAGTCCGAGTGTAGGGGTTGAGACAGTGAAGCACAGGAACGAGGTGGCTTCAGAGATGGGGTCGTTTCGGGCCATGAGTGAGCACCGTGCCTCATGGAAGGCAAGATGGCAGGTGCTCGTTGTACTCTACGTGCTTCACATGTCTCACTCCCTAGACTGGAACAAGACCTCACAGGCTTCACTGTTCATTGTAAAGCGGTGAATGTTAAGGCTCTCAGCCTATGCCCGAGAGGAAGTAAGTTGGAATATAGAAGAAAAAAAAATAAAAAAATGTGGTAGGGTATTTATGTGTATGTGGTAGGGTATTTATGTGTATGTGGTAGGGTATTGATGTGTATGTGGTAGGGTATTGATGTGTATGTGGTAGGGTATTGATGTGTATGTGGTAGGGTATTGATGTGTATGTGGTAGGGTATATATGTGTATGTGGTAGGGTATTGATGTGTATGTGGTAGGGTATTGATGTGTATGTGGTAGGGTATTTATGTGTATGCGGTAGGGTATTTTGTGTCTATTATGTGGGGGCTATACGTTATTGATGAGGTCGCCATGCTTTTAGTGGCACCGAGGAGCGCGCCATCCCTCGTTCTGGGTGGTGAGTGTACTATAACATAAATAAACTACCTATAAGTTATGTACAAACACCAAACAGTACATAACAACTAACCCATGGTTGGCGAAGAGGTTGGCTAAGGAGCGAGGTTGTAGACAGAACTTCCGCTGTACAGTTAGGATACCATTGGTGGTTATGACTAAAGGTTCTAGTGCTGGGTGGCCAGAGTCCTTCAGTTGGTTGAACAGTCTCTCAACACTGTAGGGGAGACAAATGCATTTTTTATTTGATCCCTAGACTAAACCATACAGTATATTATTTCCTCCCTAGACTAAATAAGACACCACCCCAGGGCACCTCAGAGACAAATACATTTTATATTTACTCCCTAGAACTTTTATATTTATTCCCTAGACTAAAACATATTTTATTTCCTCCGTAGACTATAACAGACACCCCCACAGGATCCCTCAGAGACAAACACATTTTCTACCTAGACTATAACAGACACCCCCACATTCTAGGGTTATGCTCCCTAGAATAACCCCCCCCCCCACACACACACACACACTTCAAGTAAACTAAGGCCTTTTGATTCCTAGAGGGCTTTTCAAAGCTGAGCAAAATGTGTCTATGTTAGCCAGAATAAAGATAATATAGCAGCCTCAAATACTGGAAGGGTTAACACTATCTGATCCGATGACTTAGGGGTTATTATATTTTGTTTAATTATCATTGAAGAGTCTGCTGGCTTTTGCCATTCAAGCACTGTATTTTAGTTTGTCTGCAAGTAGTAAAAAAAAACAAAAAACAAAAAAACACACACACACACCTCAGGCATCTTCCAAGTGAGCAAATCCCCCCTAGCCCCCTCTTCAAGCTAACATTTTTACGTATTTTGGTAGAAATACGTCCCGGCCTTAGGCCAAATTCTCCTACATTGCAGACTCACTATTGCCCGCCTAGAAAAGATTGACACCTGAATGGGGTGAAACGTCTTAGAATTGGCAAACTAATGGGGATAAACATCATATAATCATCAAACAAATGGGATATTAAGGAACACCCCGTTGGGGAACAACAACAACAACAACAACAACAACAACACCCCGTTCTTAACATTAGTCATCCATTACAAACCCCAATGTACTTGAATAAACTAATGAAAGCACATGGTCTTCCCGGGATTGGAACTCGGGACACCACACCCAGAACATAAGCATATAAACCATTACACCACCAACAGAGTTAAAGTTTGAGTACACCACCAACAGAGTTAAAGTATGAGTACACCACCAACACAGTTAAAGGTTGAGTACACCACCAACACAGTTAAAGTTTGAGTACACCACCAACAGAGTTAAAGTTTGAGTACACCACCAACAGTTAAAGTTTGAGTACACCACCAACAGTTAAAGTTTGAGTACACCACCAACATTTAAAGTTTGAGTACACCACCAACAGTTAAAGTTTGAGTACACCACCAACAGAGTTAAAGTTTGAGTACACCACCAACAGAGTTAAAGGTTGAGTACACCACCAACAGAGTTAAAGTTTGAGTACACGATCAGAGAGGGGTGAACCAAAAAGACCACCCTTGGATCAAACAGTACACGATCAGAGAGGGGTGAACCAAAAAGACCACCCTTGGATCAAACAGTACACGATCAGAGAGGGGTGAACCAAAAAGACCACCCTTGGAACAAACAGTACACGATCAGAGAGGGGTGAACCAAAAAGACCACCCTTGGATCAAACGGTACACGATCAGAGAGGGGTGAACCAAAAAGACCACCCTTGGAACAAACAGTACACGATCAGAGAGGGGTGAACCAAAAAGACCACCCTTGGAACAAACAGTACACGATCAGAGAGGGGTGAACCAAAAAGACCACCCTTGGATCAAACAGTACACGATCAGAGAGGGGTGAACCAAAAAGACCACCCTTGGAACAAACTGTACACGATCAGAGAGGGGTGAACCAAAAAGACCACCCTTGGATCAAACAGTACAAACAGGACAGGATCCACCATGTTTCACTCCATTAGTTTGGACAGTTTTTAAGACGTTTCACCACATTCATGCATCATTCGTATTTTGGGTGAGCAATTGCGAGCCTATCACAAAAATGTTTTCTTTTTTTTAAGACATTTTTGTACTGAATATATATAATGTAAAACTTGCAAACTAAACAAAGCAAAACAAGGACGACACAATATAAAGACAAAAGAACTTATCAAAATTGCTATGTGGAAATAACTATCTATCTATCTATCTATTTACTCAGACCCAATCCCCACTTTTCCTATTTCTAGTCCAACTTACGCCCGACCTTTTCCCCCAAATGACCCCGTGTTCACTCATCTATTCACAAGCATCACGTGTTCACTCATCTATTCACAAGCATTCTCCATTCATTATTGTTTATTACCACTTTTCTTGCCTGATCTATAGTCATTCCTCTATCATCCACAGCTTGTCTTACACAGTCTCTTCATCTCAATGGGAGTCTTCCTGCCCTTCTATCTCCCCTTGTAGCTGACTCCCATATTCTCTTTGTAAGCCTTTCATCTCCCATTTGTTCAACATGACCATACCAGCTCAGCACCCTTCTGTCCACTCTGGCCGACAAATGTTCCTGCTGCCCCACTCTCCCACGTATCTCTTCATTCCTCAATCTGTCTCTACGAGTAACTCCACACATACTCCTCAAGCAGCTCATCTCCATCACATCCAGCTTTCTTCTCTCCTTTTCCTTCAGAGCCCATGTCTCAGCCCCATACATCACCGTTGGCACAACAATTCCTTGATACATTGTACTTTTAACTTTCATTCCGAGATTTCTCGTCTTCCACATACTACTGTACTTACTTACACTTTAGTAATATACAATTTTGAAATAAATTAACACAAAACCACCACATAGAATGTACATCACTACATGAGCAAGTGAATATGTTTCCCAAGCAAATTAACCGCACATATAACAACGCACTCTTGTCATGTTCAAAGAATTAGTCAAATTTGGAAGTTCAGAACGTTCTGGTAAATTCTTTTACATTCTGTATGAATAAAAAACTATGTTAATATATTAGCACAGTCACGCCAAAGTGGCGCAGGTTGACTGGCTCGACCTGCACTAAGCTCGTCCGCTTCGAGCCAATGGCAGGCCGCCGAGTCGTAGGCTGGCTGATGACATCGGCTGGATGGACGTATGGTTGGCTGTTCTATGCGGACGACCGGGAGTTGTCTCCAGGATTTCAGTGAGTGCGGTTGCTTCCGTGTATCTATTAACACTATATACAATTTATGTTAACACTTTCTATTTAACCCTCCAGCCCCGGCTATGTATTCCATATATATTCCCAAAAACCCGGGGGTTTTGGCCGAAAAACGTCTACGCCTAGGCTACCGTATCTTTGTTATTTTGACTGCTTCCGCATTCCCGCCAGCCCCGGCTATGTATTCCATATATATTCCCAAAAACCCGGGGGTTTTGGCCGAAAAACGTCTACGCCTAGGCTACCGTATCTTTGTTATTTTTGACTGCTTCCGCATTCCCGCGCATCTCCAAGCGTAGATGTGTTTCGTACCTGTAGAATGGCGTTAAGTAGAGCTCTCTAAGTCAACTGGTTCAGTTGTGATGACGATTTCCGTGGAGATAACTTTGTGGCAAAATCAGTCACTTTACACTACTTTTTGCTACTTAACAATAACATACAGGCACACACGAACAAGCGACGCTCTCCTTCTTGTGGTCGGAGATGCGCAGCGTCGGTTCAGCCGGCTGTTGTTTACATGCGTCGGACGGACGGACGCCTCGCACACCAAGCTTACAGGCTTTCAAGCTGCCGGAGCCTCAGCACCCTTCCGGGTTGCGCGGGGGGGTGTTTTTTATGGATGCTTCAGAGCCCTTCCGGGTCTGAGATTAAACAAATTTGCATGTATAAATTTTGCTTGAAAGGGCATTTTTTTTAGTTTGAAGGAATTTAGGGAAGGCATTTTTATTAGCCTATGGGGACAAATCAAATAAATTGCTCAAAAATGGCACAAGCAAGCAAAATCCTCAATAATAATTAAACAATATATTATAATAACCCCCAAGACGTCGGAGCAGATAGTGTTAACCCGGGAGCTGCGGGGAGACTCTTAAGAGTTCCCCCGGCGGACTGCGGGAAGACTCTCCTGAGTAAGTAAAATTAAAAATCAACTTTTGACATCGAAAAAAAAAAAAAAAAAAAAAATTATTTATTTTTTTTTTTTTGCCCCTGGGCCATGCAAAATCTCAGTCCTCTACCTCCCCTCCTTCCCCACTTTCCTCCTATCCCTCAGTTATCACCTATTTTCCCTATTATTCCCTTATTCTGAGGTATATTTTCGTGCTAACATTAGCGAGTTGCAAGCAGGGTGTTGTCATCACTGATGGCAATCGAGTGCAAGAGAGAGAGAGAGTGTATCGATCGACTGTGTCGCAGTGGCCTTGGGGAAAATTGGCGGGAAGGTAGCTTGCCTCACCCATACATTATACAACTCGCGGGCTATATCTCCAATTTTGACCATCCAAATGCTGTTTTCACTCGTTTTATTGTTGTTTCAGGTTAATACCTTTATAATCAACCCATAATAGGCGCATATGGATAATTATTAATGCTATTAATGGTACAATGAATATTTTAGTGACGGAAACACCTCAAATACGTCAGCACAGGGGGAGGTTTTCAATTACCCCCGTGCGCACTTCAGAGGTTAATGACAGGGCATATTTGTGTCACTATCCACCTTCCGCCGAGTGATTCAGTCACCGCCGTCTGATCACAATCAAGATTCGTAAAATCAGAACTTATCACGTGATTGATCAGTCTGAACACACCCCTGGCCTTCAGGGAGCTGGACATTTCCTAGTCTATCTATCTATCTATTGATGTATCTAGTAATCTACTATAGGTAGCGCCAACGAATTTGAAAATTATCTCGACCCCTGACCTCTTCGTAACTCAAAAGGACCTAGAGCAAATTGCCTGTAATTTTCCAACCTATTTCCTGGTGGACTCTTCCAAATGATAGAATTGTCAGCCAGACTGCTTTCATTCATTTTGAGTTATAAGAAGTTAACCCCTCGGGACTGGTCTCGCCTTGTAAAGGACAGCCCTGAAACCCGGGGGATCTGGCCAAAAAACTTTGTAATAGGCTAGCCCTATCTTTGTTATTTTACCTGCTTGAGAATTCACACACATCTCAAAACGTAGCCCTGTTAAGTATATGTAGACTGGCATTGAGTAGAGCTCTTTAGGTCAACTGGTTCAGTTGTGATGACGATTTCCGTGGAGAGAGTTTTGATGCGATGTTAGCAATATCGGACATTTATACACTAATTTCGTCTTAGCAGACAACATCAACAAACCTCCGACTTCTCTTTCTTGATTTTGAAGGTGCGCGTCGCTCCGACCGGCTTTGTTTACATACGGTTCGACGCACGGCTTTCAAGCTTATGGATTTCAGAAGCCCATCCGGGTCCCACAACGCGAGTTTGTTACGGGCTGCTGGAAGCCCAACCGGGTACTGAGGGTTAAGGGGTCAAGATTATTGTCAAGTTCGTTGGCGCTACCTATAGTGATGTGCCAGAGTATCGGTATCGGTGGTGTTGGAGAATTTGGAGGTATCGATGAAAACTGGGCTGATACCAGCAGATACTTTTGTATTAGGCAGCTAAAGGTGCAATCATTTATAATTGCAATAATGAGAAAATTGAACAAATAAACAAAAACATACAGCATACTTGTATTCATTGCAGTTTGTTGTCCTATGTGTATGATGGAGATAAAAGGTGAAGCTGCCTGTAACGAATGGTCCCCCCCCCCCCCCCCCCAGGCAAGTAGTGCAGCACTCCAGCACCTAAACCACTAGACCACCGAGGAGCTTAAAAGTAGTGGCTTCATTTGGAATTATATCCCATCCCCCACCACCCGCTCCGACTCGTGATCACCTAGCTAGATACCATACACACCCTCCTCAGCTCCCTGTCATGGAGTGGCTTCGGTCACCCAGGCTTTATTGTGGTCTGCAGGGAGGGTTCTGTGGGGGCGCTTGGTTATGGCCTTGGGGCTGTTCGGCCAGACAGCTTGGGGAACAACAACAACAACACTAGCAACTAAGTACTAGAGAAGAATACAAGTAATCTAAGGCACAATGAAGGCCTCACTGATAAACAAGTAGAGCCTTAATCAATTAATATTTTGTGTCATGCCCCAGCCAGGGTTCGAACCCAGGCCAGTTGTGCAGCACTCCAGCAACTATGACATAGGATGAGGAAAGAGTTCCAGAGATTAGTTGTTGAGTAGAAGAAAGATTGGGAAAATTGGTGCAGGTTTGGGTTAGAGATTTGGTCAGAATAGGGGTTGGGAATGTGCTGAGAGGCAGGTGCCCCCCCCACTCTCCGTAAGGGAGGAGGTACGGAATACACTGGGAGAGGTCTGAAGAATTAGTAAGAGGAGCGGAGTTGATCAGACAAAATGCTTTGGACTGTACCCTTTCAAGAAGTGCGGTATGGCTGGAACCTCCCCTCCGTACTGCAAACAGTACGGTACAATACTCGATACATGGGTGCACTGTGTCCCTCTGCATAGCAAGAAGCTGTGTGTGGGCAAAGTTAAGTACAGTAAATCCCCGCTCTTTCGGACTTCAATCTTTCGGAATTCTCAGACTTTCGGACTAGCATTTCAATTCGGACTAATGGTTCAGCCTTTCGGATTTGACTGAAAGGCTGAGAAAATACCTCCGTCCTTTTTCGGACTACGCTTTTCGGAATACATTTAACTTCGGACTCATGGTTCAGCCTTTCGGATTTGTCTGAAAGGCTGAGAACAATTAAATCGCATTCGGACCAAAGAGCCGAGTTTCGGACTTGTCTGATTAGGTGAATGTGTATTCAGACTTATAAACTTCGGACAGTATTTCAACCTTTCGGATTTGTCTGAAAGGCTGAGAAAAATTATTTCGCATTCGGACCGAAGAGCAGAGTTTCGGACTTTTGACACTGTCGGACAGGGGTTTCCCCCAATTAGTCCGAAAGAGCGAGGTTCTACCGTACCGTACCCACGGAGACGGTCGAGCACACCTACCTTCTGGGAAGTGGTGGTGATATGGTCTTAACAACGAAGATCAGATGAAAAAGAGCCACCAAGAATATTGAGAGAAGACGAAGGGTTCATCTGTGTTGTTGAAGAGTAAGGGATAGTCGTGTGGAAGATAGTGACGGGTATTATAGATGGAGAAATTAGGATTGGGAAGCATTGAAAGTAACAAGATTTTCTCTGTTCCAAATCAGAAGACAGGCGTGCTGTGGCCTCATCGTGTGAGTTTGGGAGTGATTGCATGGTGGGACATTGTAGTAAACTAATTGAATAGTGTATGGTATGTAGCTTTTGAGTGGATAGAACTCAAAGGTACAGTTCAAGATATGATGATGATGCAGATTTTAACACCGTACACTCCCTTGATTGACAGAGCTTAGGGTGTGTTCTTGTTACATGAACTTTACTGGACATTTGCCACAAATCGCTAGACCTGATTTTTTTTTTTTTTTTTTTTTTTTTTTTTAATGGGTTGAAGGGCCGGAGTATCCGAAGACCCCTTATCACCCTGCCGCGTAACTTATTTTACTGTCAGGCGAAACAGAGGCAAGGGGTGAGAAGAGATTGCCCAAACAATCTCCACCAGCCGAGAATCGAACTCAGTCCTCCCGGTTAGAAACCGAGCGCTCTACCAATGTCGCTACTGGTTACCCCTGCTAGACCCGAGTGTCCAAACTCTTGACCTCTACCAATGGAGATAGGACAGAGCCCTAAGGAATACTGGAGTTGATAGGTTGAGGAAGTGAGCGATGGCCATCCACAACCGCAGCTATGGATCAACCAGAAAGGAAACTAAGAGATAAAGGCAGGGATAGAGGGATAAAAGCTGAAGATGGAGGGTAGTTTGGAAATAAGTTATTTGTGCCAGACTCTACTAAAGGATTTTGTTGTGTCTTGCGTAATAGAAAAGGTCTCACCAAAGTCCCGAACGGAAGATGACCAAGACTTAGTAAGGTAAGAAAGGAGATCACCAGCAGTGTCCCTTAAAGAAACCATACTGGCGATCTGAAAGAAGATTATAGGAAGACAAATGCTCAAGAAACCATACTGGCAATCTGAAAGAAGATTACAGTGCAGCCCCCATCCTAGCTGCTAATCGGTTCCGCAGAAATAGAGCTAGGATTGAAACATCCAAGATCGGGGCACTGTTCTTATGGGGAAAATTCAATCGGTTCCGTGCTCATGCCAAAATTTGCGTCTTTTTCTATTTTTTGCCTATGAAAACATGTTTTATTGTACACAAATTAAATTTTATGCATTATACTGTATCATATAATACACCATAGAATAAGTTTTTAATAACTAGAAAAAAAAGGCCCAATATCTAAACAATTACCGCACTTTTTCCCAGTGTTAGGCTATGAAAACATGTTTTTTGTCTAGGCTACATCAAGTAGCCTAGGCCTAAATCTTATGCATTGTAAATAATAATGTAGACATGGCTAAATGACAGTCCTAACCATAAATACTGTAGATTGGGGCATTGTTTCTATCATGCAAATTTTGTTTAGGCCTAGCCTAGGCCTAGGTTCTAAATTCGTCCAGCCACCCCTCAAGTACCCATTTCGCCCCAAATACATCCAATAAATACATATTATGCGGAAAAGACGTATAAATACGTATTATGAGAAGATTACTTACCACACAGATTTTATTATAAATCATTGTCATACTTAGTCTAGCCTAGGCTAACATCGTCTAGGCTAGGCAATTCAATCGCTTTCGTCCGACATGGACTGGTCTTTGCTGTGTTTTGAGCATGAAATTCCTTCATTGCTACCACCAGGCCAACCATCCCTATCACTAGATGTACTAGAGGTTATAATAAACGCGAGAGATAAGGGGTTCAGGCACAAAAAGGCTTGCAAACGGTTGTTTTGTCAACACAGATACTAGCTAAACTGCAAGCGTCTGCTTAGTGATGACGTCATACAAAGATGGCGGCATCTTGCGCATTTGACGATCGGATCTCGGATTCACTTGGATTTCGTCTCTAAACGGCAAGCTACTGGCAGATTCTTTCGTTATGTTAAAACAAAATTATTGTTTTTGTTTGTTTTCTAGTTTTATGTCGAGTTTTTTGTTATTTTTGCTATTTTTTCGGGTTTCGGATGGGATTTTGATGCAAGGAATGAGGCTTTTGGCGCGAGAATTGAAATGGGGAATATTTGGTGAGTGGTGCGAGAATTGAATCAACGAAGACCGGTGTAGCGAAGATGGGGGCTCCACTGTATAGGAAGACAAATGCTCAAGAAACCATACTGGCGATCTGAAAGAAGATTATAGGAAGACAAATGCTCAAGAAATTTTGAATTAAGAATATAATAAATTTTGTTTAGACATGTAAGAAATGAAAGCAATTGGACGACAGTTGGAGAGTCACCCTTCTTTGGGACTGGTTGAATGAGGGCAAACTTTCAGCAAGAAGGGAAGATGTTAGAGGAAAGACAGAGACGAAAGAGCTTAACTAAGCAGGGAGTCAGCACGGAAGAACAGTGTTTTAAGTACAAAAGGAGGAACACCATCTGGTCCATAAGCCTTTTTAGTATTAACTATTAAGCCCAGAGTGGGCAGAAAGTACATCCAACACAGTACTGTATATTTACAGTACATACAACAACCAATCCTGTAAGTCCTTCACTAAACTGGCTCGGGTTGTCCATCTCACAGGGAATAGGTCCGCTTGGGGGCATTCTGTGTATGGCCACCCTGGTAAGGGGAGTAAGGCGTCCGATAATATATACCTTACCTTTGGATGTGTTCGCCGCTCTTCTAGCGGCACCAAGGAGCGCGACGCCCCTCGTTATGGGTGGTGATTTGGTGCAGTAGACTGTTTGAAGCAACAACTCGTTCCCTTGCGAGGATGGGCTCGTCTATAGATAGATAGATAGATAGATAGATAGATAGACAGACAATAAACAAGTACAGTACACAACAACAATCTTAACTTTCATGTAGCAACTCACCTCCTTCTACATCCAACACAAGCCACGGTCTGAGCCAGTCTGGTAAATAAGACCTTGGCCGGCACCACTAGAGCCGCCGCCACCTCCCCCTTACTCAGACCATTGTACTGACGGCTGAACGTGTCATCGTTACGTTTTTTGCCGCTCAGCTCGCACCCGGCACACGAGTCACCCAGCTGCATTGTCATCTGTGGGGGGGATATGGTAAAGGTTAGGGCAAACTACAGACCCTAAAGTAACATAGATCGGCCAACCTGTCATACTAGTGCCACTCCTGTCATTGTGTTCTTTATTTCAAAACTTGATTTTATTAAGCGTTATTTCCACATAGCGATTTTGATTAGTTCTTTTGCTTTTATCTTGTATCGTCCCAGTTTTGGTTTGTTTATTTTGCAAGTTTTACATTGTAATTAGTCTCTCTTACACTATAAAATAATTATCTATGTATCAACTCAGGCGCATATCCCATTTTTAGTTTTAGGGGGGGGCGACTCGAGGCAGAGCCCGAATAGGGAAAAAAAAAAAAAAAAAAAAAAAAAATCAAAACAAAATAAATTCACACACATCTAGGTCGCCCAGGAGAGAAACCCAGAGACCCAGGGCCATTTGGGGTCTCCAGCAAAAGATTCCCAGGCCCCAGATCCCCATAATAAACATTCAGCAATACTGGTACAGTACAGGATATATAGTTTGGTACTGTACACTCAGATACCATAGTCTCTATCCCACTCATAAGAATTCCTGGCCCCTTTATATTTGCCAGAACGTCCCGGACTTCCCAAATTGACTAATTCCCTGAACGTGACGATAGTGCGTTGTTATGTGTGCAATTAGTTTGCTTGGGAACCAGATTAACTTGCTCATGTAGTAATGTACACCCTATTCAGTGGTTCCCAAACCCATGGTCGCGACCCAAACAAGGGTCACGAGGGTTTTTCTTAGGGTCGTAGGAGTGTCTGGAGAAAAAAGTTAAATGTAATGGGAAAACTACTATTCGTGAAAAAATACCATCGTGAAAGGTGTGAATTTATAAATATTATTACATAATCAAATGACGTTAGATTTAAGACTCAAGTCTTAAAAATAAATATGCCTGTACAGTAGGGTCTCGTAAGATGCGAGTTTATGGTCGATGGATGCGACCGCATCTTACGATTTCGCATCTTACGATACACGGAAAAACGTCCCGCCTAAGGCTCGCATTTTATTTTTTTTTTCTCGCATCTTAAGGTTTCTCCTCGGATTTAGCCCACTTTGAGCCTCCGATTCGCAAATTATGGTCAGTCTCGCATCTTAAAATAATTTATTTATTATTTGGGGGTCCTCGCATATTCTGATCTCGCATCTTACGAGACCCTACTGTATTTGAAATTCTACCAATAGAATTTCCCATCACATGAAGAGTTTCGTTCATTAGCTACTTGGTGCGGCTACCGTTAATCATGTCAAATACTTGTAAGCCGTACGGTATGGGATGTTGTGTGCCTGGCTTAAGTGGGAACTGTCTGATGCCCACTGACCCTCAGTTACTCACCACTAGTGCGTTGGGCAGTCTTATTATTCAGTGATATTCAAGAAGTTTGTTAATGAATGGTTAGTATTGTCTGCATCCTACTTGCTTATGTATAATGGTTAGTATTGTCTGCATCCTACTTGCTTATGTATAATGGTTAGTATTGTCTGCATCCTACTTGCTTATGTATAATGGTTAGTATTGTCTGCATCCTACTTGTTTATGTATAATGGTTAGTATTGTCTGCATCCTACTTGTTTATGTATAATGGTTAGTATTGTCTGCATCCTACTTGCTTATGTATAATGGTTAGTATTGTCTGCATCCTACTTGCTTATGTATAATGGTTAGTATTGTCTGCATCCTACTTGCTTATGTATAATGGTTAGTATTGTCTGCATCCTACTTGCTTATGTATAATGGTTAGTATTGTCTGCATCCTACTTGCTTATGTATAATGGTTAGTATTGTCTGCATCCTACTTGCTTATGTATAATGGTTAGTATTGTCTGCATCCTACTTGTTTATGTATAATGGTTAGTATTGTCTGCATCCTACTTGTTTATGTATAATGGTTAGTATTGTCTGCATCCTACTTGTTTATGTATAATGGTTAGTATTGTCTGCATCCTACTTGCTTATGTATAATGGTTAGTATTGTCTGCATCCTACTTGCTTATGTATAATGGTTAGTATTGTCTGCATCCTACTTGTTTATGTATAATGGTTAGTATTGTCTGCATCCTACTTGTTTATGTATAATGGTTAGTATTGTCTGCATCCTACTTGTTTATGTATAATGGTTAGTATTGTCTGCATCCTACTTGTTTATGTATAATGGTTAGTATTGTCTGCATCCTACTTGTTTATGTATAATGGTTAGTATTGTCTGCATCCTACTTGCTTATGTATAATGGTTAGTATTGTCTGCATCCTACTTGCTTATGTATAATGGTTAGTATTGTCTGCATCCTACTTGTTTATGTATAATGGTTAGTATTGTCTGCATCCTACTTGTTTATGTATAATGGTTAGTATTGTCTGCATCCTACTTGCTTATGTATAATGGTTAGTATTGTCTGCATCCTACTTGCTTTTGTATAATGGTTAGTATTGTCTGCATCCTACTTGCTTATGTATAATGGTTAGTATTGTCTGCATCCTACTTGTTTATGTATAATGGTTAGTATTGTCTGCATCCTACTTGCTTATGTATAATGGTTAGTATTGTCTGCATCCTACTTGTTTATGTATAATGGTTAGTATTGTCTGCATCCTACTTGTTTATGTATAATGGTTAGTATTGTCTGCATCCTACTTGTTTATGTATAATGGTTAGTATTGTCTGCATCCTACTTGTTTATGTATAATGGTTAGTATTGTCTGCATCCTACTTGTTTATGTATAATGGTTAGTATTGTCTGCATCCTACTTGCTTATGTATAATGGTTAGTATTGTCTGCATCCTACTTGTTTATGTATAATGGTTAGTATTGTCTGCATCCTACTTGCTTATGTATAATGGTTAGTATTGTCTGCATCCTACTTGTTTATGTATAATGGTTAGTATTGTCTGCATCCTACTTGTTTATGTATAATGGTTAGTATTGTCTGCATCCTACTTGTTTATGTATAATTGTATATTTACATTATACTGCAATTCAACATGTTTCAAGATTGATTGATTTATTTTGTTTGCCACAATGTTCAGTAGTACGTGTTTAGGCTAAGGTGAAGAATGATAGATTATGATACACATTTGGGAAGTAAATCTAACAATTGCTATCCTAGTTCTGCCCACCCTTATGATATATTTTGCATGTTACTTAAAGTAAATTAGTTTTTCTTATTACAAGAAGCAACAATGTCAATATGATATTTAGTTTTTACTTACTAACCGTTTTCACACCACAATACAAGTAAAATACTATTTAATTTAATTTTCACTTATTGCAAGAAGTAACAGACGTGCTTTTACTGATTGGAATAAATAACATTGCCATTATAGCATATATTTTGTACTTACACCGCGACCTAAAACCCAAAATTCTCCATTTATATGTCTTTGTTATAATTTTCTTATTACCCGTTTTCACTCCGCAGCCTAGAACCCAAAAACTATTGTAAGGATAAAAGTTAATATAATACATTGATATAATAACAAGCACGATCAATAATAGTTTTAAGTATGTGAGTGATGATGTTTTTGATGGGGCGAAGCCACAAAATATACTTTAACAGTAAATGTTATACATATACTTTTAATTGTATGTGGATTATTACGAATATGTCCTTAAAAATGTATGTATTATAAGCCTGCGAATGTGGGTTAGTTAGTGAATGAGGGGGGTTTAGTTAGTGAATGAGGGGGGTTTAGTTAGTGAATGAGGGGGGGTTTAGTTAGTGAATGAGGGGGGTTTAGTTAGTGAATGAGGGGGGGTTTAGTTAGTGAATGAGGGGGGTTTAGTTAGTGAATGAGAGGGGTTTAGTTAGTGAATGAGGGGGGTTTAGTTAGTGAATGAGAGGGGTTTAGTTAGTGAATGAGGGGGGTTTAGTTAGTGAATGAGGGGGGTTTAGTTAGTGAATGAGAGGGGTTTAGTTAGTGAATGAGGGGGGTTTAGTTAGTGAATGAGGGGGGTTTAGTTAGTGAATGAGGGGGGTTTAGTTAGTGAATGAGAGGGGTTTAGTTAGTGAATGAGAGGGGTTTAGTTAGTGAATGAGAGGGGTTTAGTTAGTGAATGGGAGGGGTTTAGTTAGTGAATGAGAGGGGTTTAGTTAGTGAATTAGGGGGATTTCGTTAACTGCATTTATTTTATTTAGTTTTTCTATGTGAATGAGGGAGACGCACGGCATAACTGCCTGCAGCGAGTGCCTCCCCCAGAATTCAAAGAGTGACAGGGCCGAAAACGTTCGAGCTAAAATGCCTGGACACACAGAGTTTGAAGCAATTTAAGTCATAGGAAGAGGGAAAGACTGATTCTGGGAGAGTTCCAGAGCTCAGCAGTTGAATAGAAGAAAGTCTGAGAATAGCGTTTCATGCTTGGGTTGGAGAGTTGCACAGAGTAGGGGTGGGATTGTGTTGCAAGGCAGGTACTGTACTACGTACCCTACGTAGAGGAGGTGGTATACACTGGGAAAGCTCCGAGGAACACTGATTATTGTAGTAGCGATAGAATAGCGAGAGAGAGAGATTGCACAGAGTTGGTGAGTGGACGAGAGTTAATGATACAGTACTTTGCATGTCATTAAGCTTAACCCTTCCTTCCCGGATGCCCTCATGTACGCCCATAAAAAAGCATGTACCAGGTACCCGGAAGGCCTCATATGCACCCACGACGTCACAGCCTGTGAGCTTGCTGTGCGAGGCGTCGGTCCGACGCATGTAAACAACAGCCGGCTGGACCGACGCTCCGCATCTCCGGCCACAAGAAGGAGAGCGTCGCTTGTTCTTGTGTGCCTGTATGTTGTTGTTCAGTATCGAAAAGTGGTGTAAAGTGGCTGGTTTGGCCATAAAGTTATCTCCAATGAAATCATCATCACAGCTCACCCAGTTGACTTAGAGAGCTCTACTTAATGCCATTTTACAGGTAAATAACACAGCTACGCTTGGGGATGCGCGGGAATGCGGGAAGCAGTCTGATTAACGAATATACGGTAGCCTAGCCTAGACGTTTTTCGGCCAAAACACCCGGGTTTCGAGGAATATATATATAATACATAACCGGGGCTGGAGGGTTAATGTTGTGGTTGGCATATTATTATGCAAATATTAGCAACATTCAAATTTCCATTTTGACTGCCAGATAGACTGTTTGGGTAAGCGAGTGTGAGTGAGGAAGAAGAGTTGTGCAATCAACTTTACGGGTTATCATGATGTGTTCATTGGTGTGAAATATTATCACCTCAGTCATTTTCCCCTTGAAATATGACTTATTCTAAAAGTTCTTTATTTCTTTGAACCCGGGAGCTGCGGGAAGACTCTTAAGAGTTCCCCCGGCGGACTGCGGGAAGACTCTCTGGAGTAAGTAAAACTAAAAATCAACTTTTTACATCGAAAAAAAAATATTTTTTTTATTTTTATTTTTTTATTTTTTTATTTTTGTTTGGCCCCTGGGCCATGCAAAATCTCAGTCCTCTACCTCCCCTCCTTCCCCACTTTCCTCCTATTCCTCAGTTATCACCTATTTTCCCTATTATTCCCTTATTCTGAGGTATATTTTCGTGCTAACATTAGCGAGTTGCAAGCAGGGTGTTGTCATCACTGATGGCCATCGAGTGCAAGAGAGAGAGAGAGAGTATCGATCGACTGTGTCGCAGTGGCCTTGGGGAAAATTGGCGGGAAGCTAGCTTGCCTCACCCATACATTATACAACTCGCGGGCTATATCTCCGATTTTGACCATCCAAACGCTGTTTTCACTCGTTTTATTGTTGTTTCAGGTTAATACCTTTATAATCAACCCATAATAGGCGCATATGGATAATTATTAATGCTATTAATGGTACAATGAATATTTTAGTGACGAAAAACCTCAAATACGTCAGCACAGGGGGACGTTTTCATTTACCCCCGTGCGCACTTCAGAGGTTAATTACTACTTTAATGGCAAACATTTCAACGCAAAGTAGTTACATTATAACCAATCTTTTTAAGTATGGCTTCACTGAGTTTAGAGAACGCTCTGCAAATGTCAGACCTCAATGTTTCCAGTGCCTTCAAGTCCTAGCTATCGAATCCATGAAGGATAACAAATTGAAGTGCCATTTCAGTTCGGTTCATCCAAATTTCACCAGAAAGAAAAAGAAGTGTTGGTAAAACGAAAGCGGATTGTTGATCCCAGCTCATCATCTATTTATCTGGAGAAGGCTTCATTGGCATCCTTTGAAGTAGCATGGTATATTGCGAGATGTAAAATGCTGGAGAAACCAGCTGCCATGGCAATGGCGAAAACTCTTTGTGGAACATACTAATATTATGTTAATAAGTTTGAAACAGTACCACTTTCAAATAGTAGTATTAAACGTCAAATTGACCTGATGTTAGAAGACATAATTATTACCTCACCTTATTGTGAAAATATTAGGAAATTTTTCACTACAGACAAATGAATCAGTGGACATTGCAGATGACCTCCGACTTATCTTTTTGTTTGGTACCAACGAGAAGAAGACATACACTAGAAGAGTTTCTTTATTTCAGTGCCATGACGTCTACCACCACTAGAGAAGACATGTTTAATATGGTGAATTTGTTAGTAGTCTTGGCAAATCCAACGTCAAGGCTATTAACCTAATTGCAATGACGACTTGTCTATTTTGACTGCTATGTCGTCATTCCAACCGCGGTTAAAAAGAAAACGTCTAGAGTCTACTCCTTATCTTGCTCTAGGAGACGTTGTACATTAACCAAAACTACCACCGAAGGTGAAAAAAGCATTAGAAGAGAAGAAAAAGGGGTTTACCTTAGTTACCGCTCAAGGCCCATCCCGTGTTCCGTCATGCGCCGATCCCTGTCGAACGTGCGCATGAGCGACCCTCTCTTGTTATCATTTTTTCACGCGCCTCCATTGATTGAGTCCGCTTTTGTTGTGCTCCTTCAATTCACCCTGTTTTAGGTTCGTTTCGGCTTTTCTGGCCTTCTTTTTGCTAGACAGATGTTACGTGATCTAGGACACACCTAAATGGGCTCCTCAGTGTGTTTAATGGAGACGCGTGTGGAAATAGCTACCGTAGGTACGGGGGCGCTTGGCGTTCCCCGTCAATATGTTTTCATTCTTTCTCTTTTCATATTCTTTTTTCCTGTTAGTCTGGGCATAGTTTAGCTTTTAGCTTCAATTAGCCTAGCTTGTTTATCATTCAGGAATTGCTATGCCCTTATGAGTTCTCATATTTTCATAGCCTGGGTGTACAGTCGGTTCACAACCTGAGATTTCGTGGTGGCGGTGCTGTTTGTAGAGTTTGTGTCAGCCGCATAACTAGCGTTATTCCCGAGTCCCCCCTTTCGAGCCTTCACTGTGTCTCAAGGGCCTGGGCGCTTAGTGGTTCGTGATACCCAGAGGTACCCCACGGGGGCCTCTCCCTCACTCCACAGGGTTTTTTCGCCCCTGACACATTCTCTACTCGCGGCTAGGCCACCCTTTTTCTCACCAGTTTCATTACTGGTTTTTTGTGTTTCCCTTCCTGTTTTCACCTCCATCCTTTCATCACTTTTGCCCAATCCTGGGGTACCCCACGGGGGCCCCTGTTGTGCCAAACCACCCAACCTGCCACTTCTCCTCATGGGCTTTGCTCTATCTCTGTGGGTTGGGTGGTTCCCAGGGTATGTGCCTCCTCTCCCCTGGTGTGCCTTCCTTGCCTCTCCCTTGACCGGTCGAGTCAGGATATTATCAAGGAAGACACTGCTCAGCTAGATGGTCACGGTCATCTTCGCTTGGAGTTCATAAGGAGTTGACGCTTGTTTGCCGGCCTTTTTTGGTTTTCCTAGACGCCCCTCTCGCTTGTTCGGCACCGGGCCCTCTTGGCCGTACCCGCAAATTTGCGGAGTGCTCGATTCGGCCCTCTGGGTCGTTTCGGCTCCCCGCAAATTTGCGGAGATCGCTGGGGGGTCGCGTGACGATGTGGGAGGTTTGTGTCGGTACGGATCTACCTCTATTGGCCCGCAAATTTGCGGTTATAGTTGGCTTTCACTGTTGACCCTTTTTTGTGTCATATTGTTGCCTGATACTATATTGGTGTATGCACTTTCCTGGTGTTATAGGCCCTGCATGTAAGATGTTGAGTGGTGGTTAACACTTTCTCCATCTTCGCAGGTTCTGCTGGTGCTCTTCCGCCTCGGCCGCCCTCCTCACCTACCTCTGTGCTCCCGGTTTAGGGTGAGTACAGATACCTGTTTGCATGTGTGTTCCTGTTTCCCCATGCTCCTTCCCTGGTTCTTCTTGGACATTCTCTCCACTTACACCTTCGTCGTGCTGATTCTGGTGTGTGTTCTTCTCGTGCTGGTCGGCTGCTTTGCTTTCGCCTTGGTTGTCGCTCCCCGTGCTTGGTGAGCCACATGTCCTGCTTGCGCCACTCGCTCTTTGTGTCCTCTACGGCCTACCTCCCTGCTCTGTGTGGCCCGTGTCTGGCCCTGGTGGTTGTGCTGCTCCATGGCCCTGGTTCCTCGGCGGCGGCTGTGGCCTCTGCTTCCCTTCCGTCGGTGTGGCCGATGGTCTCCCGCCACATTGGGCCTATGGGCCGCCGTTCCCCGGCATTTGTTGCCGCCCGGTTCCGCGTCACCCTGGGTATCCCTGACCCGACTGCCGGCCGTTCACCACAGCCCGTAGCCTCGTAGGTGGAGCTCTCGTCTCACACACGAGGGGTCGGGGGTTCACTCCCAGACCGGGCGGTGCGAATTGGGCTTGTCTCCTTTCGTGTGTTAGCCTCAGTTCACCTAGCTGTAAATAGGTACCTGGAATTCGTGGACGACGTTGTGCCGTCCCATCTGGGGTTGGCACAAATGGTACAAGGCGAGCTGGGTATCATATGGTTCCCCTACGCTCCTGGTCAACTTAAGCCTCCCCGCTCGCCTCGCTACTGCCCCTCGTCGTCCTCCTGCTCACCTTGACGTCGCCCGTCGCCCTCGTCTTGGTTCTCGCCCTGAGGCCGGGGTTGGCGGCTCTGCTCCTATGCGCCCTCCCCTGGCCTCTACGGATAGGGGCTCTCCTCCCTTCCGCCCGCTTTCCTTGCCCAGACGACTTCCTCTTACGTTGTCCTCTCCGCGCGCGGTTGTTCGTGCTGTCGCTGGCCCTCTGCTCCCTCCTGCACTGTCCAGGAGGGTCCGCCTGGGTGTCGTTGCTTCTCCTACTTCACCTGCTTCAGTGCCTCTTCTTCCTTCGCGGTCTCGTCCCACGGTGGGGGTCCCTCCCTCCTCCTCCTCGGTGTCGGGCCGCCCTGTTCTCTCAGCCCCGGGGGTCCTTGCTCTGTTTCCCCCCGCGGCTCCTTCTGGCCTCCTTTCACCCGGCCAGCCTTCCCCCTCCCGTCGTCCTGCTCCTCCTCCTTCTCTTCCTGCCCTTCACTTCCCGTCTCGCCTGGGGGGTACCCCTCCTCTTGCCTCGGTGAGGTTTCGGGGTCCCCTTTTTCTCGGGAGCTGTCGTGTCGCTGGAAGAGGGGGATGGTGCTGTTTCCCCCTCGGCCGTTCGTGTTTGGGGACGGGTCCCTCTATGGCGGCACGGCCGTCGTCGCTCGCCTTCCTTGGGCCGCGACGCTGCTGGTTCGTGTCGTGGGTCTCGCTCCCGCTCCCGCTTGTCCCTGCGGGCCGACCCTTCTGGGTGGGGGGGGGGGGGGGTCGCCTCTCTCGGTTCGATTGTTGGCTTTGCAGGGCTGGGTTGTGTCACGCTTCGACGGGTGCTTGGCGTCGTTGGACGCCTCCCTCTTCTCGCGCTTCTTGGCGGTGCCTCACCCTCGGCGCCTCGCCCTTCCTACCCCTGCTCCGGTCCCGCTCCCTTCTGCAGGCCTACGCTCTGGTCAGACTTCAGCCGCGCTGCCCTCCTTCCGGCTGTTCAGTCCCTGGCTGTTTTGACGGGTCTGTCCTCCTGTGGGGTGGGTTTGTGCGACGCCGGTACGCCTGGCTTCGCCGTCATGCTCGGTCGCCCTCTCCCCTTGGAGGCCTGGTTTGCTGTGGCCTTCGCCTTCATACCGTTCCGTCGACGGCTCTCCTTCGGTCCCTCCCTTAGGTTACTAGCCTTGACGTTGGACTAGGTTCGTCCCTGCTTTTGCCTCCTCTTGTGTCTGTCGGCAGGTTGGCCGGCGCGTTCTGGTCCTGGATGGGCGCGCCCATTCTTGGACTTTGTTCTATTGCTACCCGTTCTTCTCTCACCCGGGTCAGGCCTCTGTCGCCACGGTTTTTCCCTTGCGACAGAGGGTGACGGACTTCTTGTCTTGTCTTTCGGTTCCCTCCAGCCGTCTGTCCCCGCCTGCGGCTTTTCGGGGCGTCTGCGCCAGGCGCTCTTCGCGAGGGTTTGGACCGCGTTCTGCGGGTCCACCTTCGGCTCGCGGTGTCTTTGGTTCCCGAGCTGCAGGCGGTTTTGTGCGCGGCAACTCGGCGCCGCCCGACAGTGCGGTCCTCGTTCTGCCGGCCGGCCCCCTTGGATATTCGTCAGGGTTTGTTGTACTCTGCGCTATATACGTCGGGGTTGTTTCAGCTGGTTGCTTGGGTATGCTCGCTTCTCTGTCGGCGGCCCCTGCTTCCGACACGCGACGACGCGCTGTGTCGTTGCGGTCCCTGCTTCCGTCTCGCCCCGTCGTGCTGTGTCGCAAGCGGGGTCTTCTCAGTCCCGTCCTTCTGCCGGTCCTCTTCGGGGTGCTGCTACGAGTGCTGCCGCCTTGCGCGGCCGCAGGACTGGGTCGTTGCAGGCCAGTGCGTCGATTCCGCCTCGCCCTTCTGTTCTTGCCCCTTTCATCCCCGCTGTGTCGGGGCTGGCCGGTCTTCCACTTCCGGCCGCCCTTCGACGTGGTCTGCCCCGCGCCGGCCTGGGGTTGGGGGGGGGGGGGTAGAGGTCGACGTGGCGCTCGTGCCCGCACGGCCCGTACCGAGGGTACCTCCGCGTCAACACAATGTGTAGTTCTCTGGGTCGGCCTCCTTGTTCTCCTTCTCGCCTGGCCGACCGGGTCGCTCCCCTCCTCTCGGGTGCTCCCTCGGGTTGTTTTTGCCCTTGCGCTCCTCGGTTGCCGCGAGGGACGTTGGGGGCGGCGGGTTGCGCGGTGGGGTCTCCCCTGGTGGTGGACGTCTCGACCCCCTTTCCGCTCTTGTCACCAACGCCGGTCCATCTCTTCGGAGGTGGCCCACGTGCTCCCTTCCATGCCCGAGCTGGGTAGCGTCGAGGGGGTTGATCGCCGGTCGCCCGGTTTTCCTCTCCCGTGTCTTTCTGGTCCCGTCGACGAACTGCGTCGCGATGCGGCCGTTGGTGGTTCTGTCGGCCCTCAACGGGCGCGTCGTGCACACACGGTTTCGGATGCTGCCGGTGCCCCTGGTCCGCCTGGCCCTGTGCCCTCTGTCGTGGGTTGTATCGCTGGCCCTCCAGGATGCGTCTTGGCTCGTTCCTCTCCATCCTCTCTTCCGGCGATTCTTGGCCGTTCAGCCTTCCGATCGTGTGTTCCTGTTCGCCGGCCTTCCCTTCGGTCTCCACATCGCGCCGCGGATCTTCTCCGCACATGTGGGGCAGGCTCTGGGTCCTCTCCTCAGGAGCGGGCTCCCGCTCCTGTTTTCCTTGGCCGTCTGGTTGGTAGTTTCCGAAGCCCTCGGCCTGTGCGTTGGCGACGCCCTCACAGTCGTTCGCACCGTCGCACGGTTCGGGTTCCCCTTTTGGTGTTCCCAATTCACGCTTGACCCCGTCGCGTGTCGTGCCATGGGTCGGTCTCGCATGGGTTTTGTCCGGCGCTACGGTGACCCGGGGTCTGCCGCCCGCGGTGCACCTTCGGTGGAAGGTCTTCGCCGTGTTTGCACTCGGTCTCCCTCCTGGGGTGGCTCTGCGACTCGTTCGTGGGTTCGCTGCTTTGGGCCGCTCTGCCCCTTTCCTTAGGGAGCCTCCGGCTACTCCGCCTCCTCCTCATGGGCCCCGTGGTGTTTCCATTGCCCCTCTGGTTCGGCTCCTGCCGCTCCTGCGTCCCGTTCGCTGACGCTTCGGTCTCTGGGTTGCTCCGGGCTCGCTCTCTGCGGCTGTGCCCTGGTCCGCCCCCCCGCCGACGGTCTGGGTAGCCACAGATCCGTCGAGCGAGGTTGGGTGGGGTTCCCGATCGACCCTGGGCCGTCCACTTCCTGGCAGATGGGTGGGTCTCCCTCCACTTACCCGTCTATGCCCTCGGACTGTTGGTTCCTCTGTTCTTCCTGCGGGACCACGCGCTGGCCCTTCGGGGTCAGTCGGTGGCCTTCGGGTTAGACACTCAGACAGGCTGTCCCCTGTTTTCCTTCTGCGGGGGTTCCTCCAGGTCGTTGACTCTATTGGGGGTCTCGGTGGAGTTGTTCTTCCTCGCGGCCCGGCACCCCTTCTCCTTGCATGCCTCCTCCCTGCCCGGGCCTGCCACCCTGTGGGCGGCCGCCCTGTCGTGGGGGCAGGGCGTTCTTGTTGAATGGGCGTTGCTCCGGACTGTGTTCGTCGACCTCGCGGCTTCCTGCGGTGTTCCGGAGGTCGCCTTGTTCGCATCGGGGGTGCCGCGCCGGTTGCCTTTGGACCTCTCCCTCCGGCCTCGCGCTCCAGGGGGGGTCCGGCCGCTTTCATGGTGGCCTGGTACGGGTGGCGGTCGATATCCATCTTTCCGCCCCCAGACGCGCTGTTGCTGTGCCCAGTCCTCGCGAGGCTGCGGCTGTCCCACGGCTGCGTCGGGCTCCTCGCGCCTCCGTGGCCGGCACGGGCTTGGTCCGCCCGGTTGCCGCGGTGGTGCCCGAGTCCGGTCCCTCTCCCTGTCTCCGGCTTCCGCTTGGGCTCGGTTGGGGACCTGCGGGCCTCGTTGGCCTTCGCATCGTGCTTGTTCATGTGGCACGGTGGCTCCCGGTCCCGGGCCCTGCCTGACTTCCTGCAGCGTTCCTGGCCGTCTTCTCCTTGGGGGCCTTCCGGGTCCCGCTGGAGGTCTTTTCCTAGGTGGCTACAGGCCGCTCGCCTGCCTGTTGGCTCTCCTTCCCTCGTCCTACGCTCCTTGTTTCACCTCTTCCGTCCGCGTCACTTTCGAGTCGACGCTATACGTACCCACTTGTCTGCCGTCCGGGGGCTCTTTGGGTCCGTCGCTGGGCTGGTCGTTCTGCCTCAGGTGCTGGATTCCTTCCTGACGGCTGCCTTCCGGGATCGACCTCCTCCGCGCCAGGTCCCTCCGCAGTGGGATCTGGGGCGGGCTCTGGTCCTTCTGGCTTCGCCCCCGTCTACAAGGGCCGCTCCGCCGGTTCTGTTGCTCGGGCGTCCGCTCTTCCTTGTCACTCTGGCCACTGGGGTTCGGTTGTCTGCCCTAGCGGCATTGTCATGGCCCCGGGACTGCGTGCGATTCTCCCCGTCCTTGCATGGCGTCTCGTTCGCCTCCTCCCCTCCTTTTGTTGCCACACTTGGGAGGGCGGCCCCCGCTTTCCGGCCTTTCGCCGTCCAGGCTTTCCGGCTTGGGCGTCCTCGCCATGTGTTGTGCCCGGTGTCGGCCTTGCACTCCTCTGTTGCGTCTGTGGCGCCGCCTTCGGGTCCTGCTGTGTGGGTGTCTCCTCGGACAGGTGGGAGGCTCTCGCTGGTGCAGTTGGGCCGCCGCGTTAGTCGGACCGTTCGTGCCCGTCGCCCTGTTTGTAGGGGTTCTGCGCACGATGTCAGATCCTTTGCTGCCTCCTTCCAGTTCCTGCCACGTCGATTCTTCCCTGCCTTCGCCTCAGCGGTTTTTGTGGGTCTTCTATCAATTCCTTCATCTCCTCCTACCTCTCCGTGTCCAGTGTTCGACCCCCTCGGCTGGTGCTTGCTCTCGGGGGTCGTGTTTCCTGGTGCTCTGGCGAAGATCCCTGGTCTTCCCCCCTTGTCCCTCGTTCTTTTCCTTTGTTTTATGTGACAAAGGGGGGGGGGGGGGAGTGTACGGGTTTGCAACACTGGATTACAAGTTTGGGATTATGTTATATGTATACAGTACATAAGTGTTTTTGCCACATTGAAAATTGTGTTTTGTTCTTGTGTTCAGTGTTTTTGTTGGTTTTTGAAGAAAAGGGTTTTGGGTACAGTACCTTTTTGGTTTCAGACAAGTCTATGTTTTTGCATTACTATGAATGACGGGCATGTGTTAAAACTGTTCTTTTTAGCTACTCCTCAGTTTTTCACTCTTTTATTAGACTCTCTTGTTTAAATTGTGTCTTTGTCATTCATACTTTTGTTTTATGCGTTGGTTTTTGGTAGGTTGGGCTTGGATGTCCTCCTCCTATTTGTTATGCAGCCTTGACGTTGGATTTGCCAAGACTACTAACAAATTGGGAGGTTTGACGTACCTCCCAACCTACCAAATAGGAAAACCTACTATTTGGTAGTAGTCTTGGAAAATCCAACGTACATAATACCCTCCCTCACGCCGGACCCCTGCCCATCCGCGTTCTTCTGCTGACGTGAGATGTGATAACAAGAGAGGGTCGCTCATGCGCACGTTCGACAGGGATCGGCGCATGACGGAACACGGGATGGGCCTTGAGCGGTAACTAAGGTAAACCCCTTTTTCTTCTCTTCTAATGCTTTTTTCACCTTCGGTGGTAGTTTTGGTTAATGTACAACGTCTCCTAGAGCAAGATAAGGAGTAGACTCTAGACGTTTTCTTTTTAACCGCGGTTGGAATGACGACATAGCAGTCAAAATAGACAAGTCGTCATTGCAATTAGGTTAATAGCCTTGACGTTGGATTTTCCAAGACTACTACCAAATAGTAGGTTTTCCTATTTGGTAGGTTGGGAGGTACGTCAAACCTCCCATTTGTTTTTCTTAAAGAAACATGACCTAGAATGGATGAACTGTTTGGCTGTATTGCACAGATGTTGCAGAAACTTAAGTTATCCAGTTTTACATACCGTAGTATAATGTAAGAATATAAATAACTGTCTTGTAAAATCAGTAGGAATATAAAACGTATTAATCCAGTGTTTCAGGGTGTAGGGTCGCAAGGACTATGACACATTGTATTAACCTCTGAAGTGTGCATGGGGGGTATGAGACACCACACTCCTGTGCTGACGTATTTGAGCTGTTCCCATCACTAACATCGTTATTTTACCATAAATAGCATTAATACTTAGCCATATGCGCCTATTATAGGTTGATTATAAAGGTATTAACCTGTTACAACAATAAAACAAGTGGAAACAGCGTTTGGATGGTCAAAATCGGCGATACAGGCCGGGAGTTACATAATGTATGGCCACTTTTCCCCACGTCTGGAGAGAGACTGTCGATCGATACTCTCTCTCTCTCTCTCTCTCTCTCTTGCACTCACTTGCTAACAGTGATGACAATGCCCTGCTTGCAACTCGCTAATGTTAGCACGAAAATATACCACAGAATAAGGGAATAACAGGGAAAATAGGTGATAACTGAAGGAGGGGAGGAAAGTGGGGAAGGAGGGGAGGTGGAGGAGTGATATTTGGCATGGCCCAGGGGCAATAAAAAAAAAAAAAAAAAAATTGGGGGTGTTTTAAATGGATTTTTTAATAGCCTGACTCTTAAGTCTTCCCACAGTCCGCCGGGGGAACTCTAAAGTTTTCCCGCAGTTCCCGGGTTAAGGGTCGCCATTAAAATAGTTTGGGAAACACTGCCCTATGTGGTGGATTGTGTTGTTTCATTTCATAAATTTTATTTTAGAAAGCGTTGTTTCCACATAGCGATTTTGATATGTTGTTTTGACTTTATATTGTCTTTGTCCCAGTTTTGGTTTGACTTTGTTTGCAAGTTTTAAATTTTTATATTTATGCATTTATAACTATATATGGTGTATCGCTGAAAAGGGAGGGAATTGAGTGGAAGCTACCTATACTGCTGTTTGCGGATGATACAGTTCTGATGAGTGATAATGAATGGGAGTTGCAGGGTCTGGTAAATGAGTTTGGAACAGTGTGCGAAAAACGGAATTTGAAGGTAAATACGGGGAAGAGCAAGGTTATGGTCTTCGAAAGGGGTGAAGTCACAGAGTGTGAGGTGAAGCTGAACGGTCAGGCTATGGAGATCGTCAACTCTTTTAAGTATCTGGGCAGTGTGTTGAGTAAAGATGGGACTATGGATGAAGAGGTGCGGGAGAGGGTACAACAGGGGAAGAGGGTTGTAGGAACGCTAAAAGCAGTAACAAGAAATAGGGTGGTCAGTATGGAAGTGAAGAAGTCCTTGCATGACAGTGTGGTAATCCCGACACTGACTTACGGAAGCGAAGCATGGACGTTGGTTGAGAGACTCAGACCAAGAGTGAGAGCAGTGGAAATGAATTACTTAAGGAGTGCGTGCGGAATTACATGGAGGGATAGACAGACTAATGAGGAAGTAAGAAGGAGGTGTGGTGTGGAGGTAGATGTGCTGGAAAGTGTGAAAAGGAACAACTTGAGATGGTTCGGCCATATGGAACGTATGGAAAGCGAGAGAATGACTAAGAGGGTGTACGAGAGCGAGGTGGAGGGACAGAGGGGGAGAGGTAGACCGAATATGAGGTGGAAGGATGGAGTGAGGAACTACATGAATGAAGGCGGTGCTGGTTGGGGGGAGGGGCGTCGACTGACTGGGGACAGAGGTGCATGGGGGCGGTTCGTTCGTGGCCACCCCTTCGGGGATCACGGCGTCAGGCAATAGATAGATAGATAGATTTATAACTATGGAATACAGACTGGTCTCCAGTGTTTGGAAGTACAAACGTTAATGACGCATGGGTTGTTGTTGTTGTTGTTGTTCCCCAGGCTGTCTGGCCGAACAGCCCCAAGGTCTCGAGCAAGGCCAAGGCCATAAATGAGCGCCCCCACAAAATCCTCCCTGCTTACCACTAACAAAGCCCGGGTGACCGAAGCCACTCCAAGGCAGGGAGCTGAGGAGAGTGCGGAAACGCCCGGGAAACCAAAGCCCCACCCAAGGCCCTGTGCCCCTCAGCAATTATGAAGGGAAAGTTGAGGGGTAAGGGAAAAATGTGACGCTTTGGCTCCCAATCTGCCAACTTCTAGGTTGGCAGTAGGGAGGTCAATCCACGGAAAAGACGCCGCCACTTGAGATCTAGAAGATACAGTATATAAGTAAAAGGAACAGTCAGAGTAAGCTATGGGTATGGCAGAGATCGCTCAGTTCTCACTCGGATAGACCAGCCCATCACCACATGACTAGAACCCAATCCTCTCAGCATCAGCTAGGAAAGGCCCTAGAAAGCCGCCTTTGGCGGGGGGATAGCTCCCCTATTTCAACTCCTTTCGGGGTTGGGCACCCGCCCGCATGGGTTGGCTTCAGAACCATCATCACAAACATCCTAGACAAAATAGCTCCTCTGAAAGACATACGAATTAAAGCAAGGTCAGACCCATGGATCAACAATGACATACTACACCATCTGGAACACAGAGACAATCTGTTAAAAAGGCTAGCGAAAAATAGACAGGATCAAGGTCTGAAACATGAGTTCAACAGGGCCAGGAATAAACTAAGTAGGAAAATAAAATCAGCAAAAACTAATTATTTTCACAATAAAGCAGAGGAATATCAGAATAACCCAAAGAAACTATGGAGGCACCTAAAAACAACAGGCTACAGCAACAAGACAAGGGATTCGTCTAACACTAATATTGCTCTCACCATTAATGATCAGGTTTGCCACGATAAACGACAAATTTCAACCTACTTCAACTCCTTCTTCACTTCCATAGCAAACACACTTGCACAGAACCTACCTCAACCTCTCAATAATAAATACACGACAACAACGGCCACCTTTCGTAATTTCTACAGAGATAAAGACATACAACCGAACACATTTGGATTGCAAAATGTTAAACCAAAATACACTTTTGACGAGCTGTCTAACCTAAATGTACATAAAAGCACAGGACCAGACAAAATTCCTGCCAAATTTCTACGAGATGGAGCCATTGGTATAGCAGGCCCCCTAACCCACATCAACAACTTGTCAATTAACACCCAACACTGTACCTGCTGAACTGAAGGAAGCTATTGTAACCCCTCTATTCAAGAAAGGAAATAAACTAGAAGTTGGCAACTACAGACCAGTTAGCATATTATGTATTGTATCTAAAATCCTTGAAAGAGCGGTATACACCCAATTTGAACACTACCTCAAACAAAATTATCTATTCTATAAGTTTCGATCAGGTTTCAGATGTATGTACTCGACAGACTCCTAGTCTCATCCACTTAACGGATCACATTCGTAAAGAAATGTCTAAAGGTAACTACACCGGTATGGTTCTTCTTGATCTACAAAAAGCGTTTGACACAGTAGACCATGAAATCCTATGTAATAAACTACAAGCAATGGGCATAGGGTCTGTGAACTGGTTTAAATCTTATCTTAGTGGTAGAACCCAAAGAGTCAAAATTTATGATAATATATCTGATCCTATGCCAATTAACTGTGGGGTCCCGCAGGGAAGCATCCTTGGTCTCTTACTCTTTCTCTGTTATGTGAACGACATGGAACTGAGCGTCTCGTGTAAATTATTACTGTATGCAGACGACAGCGTGCTTCTGGTTTCAGGAAAAGACCCAATAAGTATTGCCGCTTCACTTTCCAAAGAACTAGAATCATGTAGTGAATGGCTAGTGGACGATAGACTATCTCTTCACCTGGGCAAGACGGAAGCCATCTTATGTGGAACAAAACGCAAACTGAAAGACATTGTGGGCTTCTCGGTCAACTGTAATGATATTCCTATAACAACAGTGTCACAAGTTAAATATCTCGGACTAAAACTGGACGCGAGTTTGTCAGGTGAAACAATTTTGGAATCTATCCTGAGTAAGTGTAGAGCACGTATAAAATACCTGTATAGACAGGTGGGATGCTTGCCCGCGGCGACCAAAAAGACCCTCTGCCAAGCGCTTGTTCAATGTCATTTTGACTATTCTGTGTCATCCTGGTACTCTGCATCATCTAAATCAGCACAGCACAAACTTCAGGTCACTCAAAATAAAATGGTTAGGTTCATGCTGAACCTAGGACCCAGATCACATGTTGGCCAGGAACAACTTCAGTCACTAAGTATGCTCAATGTCTCTGACAGGGCCAAACAAATCAGGCTCACTAATGCCTTCAACATTTTCTATGACAGAGCTCCAGAGCATGTAAAGAATGATTTTGTTAAAGCAAATGAGAGGAGTGGACATAATACAAGAAACAGGATGTTTAATTTTAAGGTCCCGAGAATCCAAGGACAGGGTAAGCAAACATTCTTCTTCACTGCCATCAAAGACTGGAACGACCTACCCCAGTCAGTCTGTGAAAAGAGAACACTGTATTCCTTCAGACGTAGCCTGAAGGAACACCTGAACCGGATAGCTGCGAGAAGGGAGCACCAAGCTTATGTCTACTACTAAATACTACATAAGAGATAGACAAACCAAGCTGAAATGATTACTGATTACGGATTACTGATATTTACTATAGGATGTAAGGTATCTTAAAATAACCCCCTAGAAATACTTTCTCTAAAGTATATATTTCTTTATCCTCCCCATTTCCCCAGCTAACCTAATCCCACAAGGACCCCAATGGAAATACGCCTAACGGCCTTATCCTTAGTTGGAATTATGCAAGGCTGGTACATGTCATATTTATAACATACTATGTGGTACCAACTCTGTAAATTGCTAACTGAATAAATATTATTATTATTATTTTTATTATTATTATTATTATTATTATTATTATTATTATAGAGGGAGTACAAGGAAAGACTAAATGAAAAGTGGATGGAAGTGAGAGAGATGGAAGAGAGAGAAGTAGAGATTGAATGGCAACAGTTTAAGGAAGGAGTGAAAGCAAGTGCAGAGGTAGTATGCGGCAAAAGGAAAGTAGGAGGCAGAGGTATCAGGAAGGGAAGCGAGTGGTGGAATGATACGGTGAGAAAGGCAGTTGAGGAGAAGAGACAGTGTTTTGAGAGGGTTTTACAGGATGGTAGTGTTGAGGTATGGGAGAGTTACAAGGAGAAAAGGAGAGAGGCAAAACGGAAAATTAGAGAAGCGAAAAAAGATGCAAACGAAAGGTGGGGCCAAAGGCTGAGTGAGAATTTTGAAGAACGAAAGAAGATGTTCTGGAAGGAGGTAAATAAAGTAAGGAAAGGAGGACAAAAGAGGGAAAAGTCAGTGAAAGATGAAAATGGAGAATTACTAGTAGAACCAGTTGAAGTGAGGAAAAGATATGCAGAGTATTTTGAATCTTTGTTAAATACAAGAGATGGAAGAGAAGCAGTGATTGAAGCAGAGGTGGATGGAGATAAACCGGTTACCCAGGCCACCCAGGTGGCAGGGAATGAATGAAAGGATTGAGGAAAATGAGGTGAAAGAAGCAGTGAAACAAATGAGAGCGGGAAAAGCAGAAGGTTTGGATGGTATTGCTGTGGAGTGTATAAAGAAGGGTGGAGATGTGATAATAGATTGGTTGGTGAGACTTTTCAATGTGTGCTTTGCTGTGTCAATGGTACCAATAGACTGGAAGAGTGCATGTATTGTGCCGTTGTACAAGGGGAAGGGAGATCGGCAGGAGTGTTCAAGTTATAGAGGTATTAGTTTATTGTCAGTGGTTGGAAAGCTGTATGGCAGGGTGTTGATAGAGAGGATAATAAAGTGTACGGAAGTTGCAATAGGAGAAGAACAGTGCGGTTTTAGGAGGGGAAGAGGGTGCGTGGATCAGATGTTTGCAGTAAGACAGTTATGCGAGAAGTATTTAGAGAAGCATAAGGAGATATTTTGGGCTTTTATGGACTTGGAAAAAGCGTATGATCGTGTGGACCGTGAAGCAATGTGGAAGGTGTTAAGGATTTATGAAATAGGAGGAAATTTGTTAGAAGCAGTTAAGAGTTTTTATGAAGGGAGCAGAGCATGTGTGAGAGTAGGAAATGGTGAGTTGAGTGAATGGTTTGAGGTAAAGGTAGGTTTGCGACAGGGTTGTGTTGTTGTTGTTGTTGTTGTTTTTCCCCAAGCTGCCTGGCCGAACAGCCCCAAGGCCCCGAGCAAGGCCAAGGCCATAACCGAGCGCCCCCACAGAACCCCCCCCCGCGGACCACAATAAAGCCTGGGTGACCGAAGCCACTCCATGGCGGGGAGCTGAGGAGGGTGCGGAAACGCCCGGGAAACCAAAGCCCCACCCAGGGCCCTGTGCCCCTCAGCAATTATGAAGAGAAAGTTGAGGGGCAAAGGAAAGATGTGACGCTTTGGCTACCAATCTTGGTAGATTGGGAGGTCAATCCACGCAAGAGACGCCGTCACTTGAGATCTAGAAAATATATAAGTAAAAGGAACAGTCAGAGTAAGCTATGGGTATGGCAGAGATCGCTCAGTTCTCACTCTGATAGACCAGCCCATCACCAGGGTTGTGTAATGTCACCATGGCTGTTTAATATGTTTATGGATGGTGTGGTGAGGGAGGTGAAAAGGAGAACTATGGGAAGAGGATTGGGTTTAGTAGGAAAGAATGGTAGAGATTGGGAGTTGAATCAGTTGCTGTTCGCTGATGACACAGCATTGGTGGCGGATTCTGATGAGAAACTGCAGCAGGTAGTCAAAGAGTTTGGTGTGGTTTGTGGAAGGAGGAAACTGAAGGTGAACGTCAATAAAAGTAAAGTAATGGTGTGTAATAGGGGAGAGCATAGGGTGAATCTAGATGTGAGGCTGGATGGGGAAATATTGGAACAAGTAGAGTGTTTTAAATATCTAGGAGGAACAATAAGCAGGAGTGGAGGTATGGAAGTGGAGGTAAAACAGAGTGTGTGTGAAGGAAGGAAGGTTTTCGGAGCAATGGGAAGTATGTGGAAGACGAGAAATCTCGGAGTGAAAGTAAAAAGTGCACTGTATCAAGGAATTGTTGTGCCAACAGTGATGTATGGGGCTGAGACATGGGCTCTGAAGAAAAAGGAGAAAAGAGGGCTGGATGTGATGGAGATGAGCTGCTTGAGGAGTATGTGTGGAGTTACTCGTAGAGACAGATTGAGAAATGAAGAGATACGTAGGAGAGTGGGGCAGCAGGAACATTTGTCAGCCAGAGTGGACAGAAGGGTGCTGAGCTGGTATGGTCATGTTGAACGAATGGGAGATGAAAGGCTTACAAAGAGAATATGTGAGTCAGATACAAGGGGAGATAGAAGGGCAGGAAGACCCCCATTGAGATGGAGAGACTGTGTAAGAAAGGCTTTGGATGATAGAGGATTGACTATAGATCAGGCAGGGGAAGTGGTGGTGGACAAGAGTGAATGGAGAATGCTTGTGAATAGTTGAGTGAACACGTGGTCATTTGGAGTAAGGGGTCGGGCGCAAGTTGGACTAGATAATAGTCCATCAGGCGCCTGGCCCGGGGAGACGATTAATATGAAGGGTGTGCCTGGAAGTGTGGTGGGAGGGCTTGTGGCTTTGGCTCTGCTGCATGTCTGCCTGCCGAGATCGGAACCTCTCCGGGTGGTCAGGGGCCGGGGGAGTGCTGGAGCGACCTTGGTAACCCTGGTTTCTGGGTCTTCTCCTGGGTGACCTGGATGTGTGAGAGTTTGTGTTTTTTATCTGTGTTTATTTTTTGTTTTATGATGTTTTTGTGTTTTCCCTGTTCTTGCTCTGTCTTGAGTCGGCTACCCCCAAAATGGGGATTGGGCCTGAGCATATAGATAGATAGATAGATTATTATCCTTAGTTGGAATTATGCAAGGCTGGTACATGTCATATTTATAACATACTATGTGGTACCAACTCTGTAAATTGCTAACTGAATAAATATTATTATTATTATTATTATTATTATTATTATTATTATTATTATTACCTGGATTGATTTTTGGATATAACTTGCTTTTCAATAAATAGGCCTAGTATATATAGTTTTGTAGTTGATGTACAGTACAGAACATTATATTCATAAATTGGTTTCCAGAGATATACTTCCATAATTACAAATAGGTCAAGTCCAGGAATATATATGAGTGGGTTAGAGGCTATGTCATCCCAGTATACATGAACCTAACTTTTACATGATCAAAAACACAATATCACCCTCTTGTTGTATATAGTTGGCGCTAATATGGCATCAAGAGAATATGATGGCTAGTCTCGCCCTTCAGCCAGGACATTCTTCTACCAACAAATGTACAAATTAGGGGATGTTTTTCTAAGCTTGATAGAGGTCTAGCGAAGAAACTAACCACCCCCAGGGTCATAATGGCAACTATGGAACATAACTTCAAGGGGACATTGGCTGCTTTTTTGGCCTATAAATGAATTAATTTATTTATTATCTAGTTTCCTCGCTAGATATCCCTCAAACTTTAAAACATCCCCTAGACACCCCCCCCCCCCACCCCCACCCCAAGATAAATTTGTAAATTTTTTGGTATAAAAATGTCCCGGCCGAAGGCCGCTTCCTCTTATAAATACAAGCTCGCTATCGCTCGCCAGGAAATATTTGACACCTAAATGGCACGATAGGTCTTAAAATTGACAACGAAATGGGACGAAGGTCTTAAAATCGGCAAACTAATGGATCTAACGTCTTAAAATATGAAAACTAATGAGGCTAAACATGAGTGAGAAGGGGATCTAGAAAAACAACCCATCTCCCCTTAACTTAGTACAGTATACATTTTTTATTTTTTTCCCAGATGCCGTATTCCCAAGAAGGGGTGGCTATGAACATTAGGCATTTTGTCACGAATCACTAGGTCAAGTTGTCCAGGCTTGCCATCTACCAATAACATTTTGACAGTGGGCTCGATCTGCTGATCCTTTGATCAGCAAGCTGCAGCCGACACTCTACTGACTATGCCAAGGCTAAATACATAGGACTTAGTTTTGAGTTCTGGACGACCTAGATATGTGTGAGTTTGTGTTTTGTTTTTTCCTCCTAAATTACAGGCTCGCTATCACTCCCCAGGAAAAAGTTAACACCTAAATGGCCCCAAAGTTCTTAAAATTGACAGAAATGTGGCGAAAGGTCTTAAAATTGCTAAACTAACAGGGTGAACTTCTTAAAATCTCAAAACTAAAAAGGAACACTAGGCCTACAGGACGTGACACAGAGGGTAGCGGTACAGTTGAAGAAGGTCAAGAAGGGACCAGGTACAGTAAAACTACCTAATTTCAGACATTCTGTGAAAAAATGTAATTCGTCTCGGTTATGGAAAGATGGTTCAATACAGGTACAGTACAGCGCGGTCCCGAATAGTGCGAGAAATTGGTCGATACCGTGCGTCGCACTATGTGAACAACATATCCTATGGGGGAAAAACGTAATTGGTCGATCGGTCCTCCATATAGCACACATATCTTTCCTTATATCGTTATTTATACCGACACAAACATACCAAGAACAAATGTTAATGATAGGGTAAGACGGGGCAATTTCGCCGCGGGGCTAATAATTTGCATTCAAACGCCGATACAGTCAGCCCCCCCAATACGCGATTCCACAATTCGCGAAAACCCTAATACACGAGTGACCCCTCGAAAATAACATTAATTAATTAAACATTAATTACGCGAGGTGGTACCACAATACACGAATCGAGAGCTAAGAAGGGGCCAAATCCGCTATTCCCGCTTGATACGCGAGCACGTCTACGTTTCGCGAGGCCCAGGAGTAGCTCTGAAAAAAGAAGAAGACGGGCATACGCCTGCCTTCCCTCCCGCTTACCCTCCCTCCCTCCCTCCCACAGTCCCGCTCAAGCGTCATAGCCGTGCGGAGTGACCAAACGTTTGTAGTGCCTGCCACTTTTTTCGCCATGCCACGCCAATATAAGAAGATAACACACAAAATGAAGGTGGAAGTGTTGGATAGCAAGAAAAAAGGAGAAGGAAACTGTGCAATAGGCTTGTCAGAGTAAACTGTTCGTACGATTTGGTCAGGGAGGGAGAAGTTGGAGAAAATCGTGAAGTCCTACGGTCCTAGTCCTAGTCCTAGCCTATCTTCTACTAATTTTAAGGTAAGGTTTCATATTTTTATTCATTGTTCTTATTATATATAAGATATAGACTGTACTGTAGAGCCAAAAATGTCGAAAATAAGGCCAAAATTTTTGAAAATAGGCCATAATTGAGAGATGTCACCCATATCTAATTATTCCTATTTAAAGTTAGGTCCACAATACGCGGATTCCCAATACGCGATGCCTCCTGTCGCCCCTATTCTCGCGTATTGGGGGGGCTGACTGTATCTCCGAAACTATTGCATGGATTCGGCTGCAGTTTGGCTTAGGTTGTAGAACAGTTTATGTTTAGGTTGTATAGCTAGTTTGGCTTAGGTTTTGTTGCAGTTTCGCGAGGCCTGGCTAGCGGCGCGTCTGACGGTATGGTCGGGTGTACTCGCCTAATTGTAGTATACAGGATTTGAGCCTAAGATCGTGTTGTCCTGTCTCTCTCTCTACATTTATCCAATTTTGCTTTAAAAGTTTGGATATTTCTTGCTCCCACCATCTCCCCATCCAACTTATTCCAACAATCAATGCTTCTATACGGGAAGCTGACCTTTCTTACATCAGACTTACATACAACTTTCCTCAACTTACATTCATGACCCCTGGTTCTTCCCTCGTCCTTCACCACAAAATCTCCCTTATCGATCTTCTCAAAACCCTTCACACACTTAAACATCATGATCATGTCACCTCTCTCTCTCCTCTCCCTCAGCATTGGCAGCTTTAGCCTCTCCAATCTCTCCTCATATGGCAGGTCTCTAAGGCTAGCTATCATCTTAGTGGCAACTCTCTGAACTCTTTCCAGTTTTTTATTATGTTGTATAAGGTGTGGAGACCACACCACTGCTGCATACTCCAGTCTTGGTCGTATTATTGTCCCTATTATTTTTGCTAACATCTCTTCATCTAAATAATTCAGAGCTATTCTCATGTTAGTCAACACTACATAGGTTTCACCAGTTATTTTATTTATATGCTGTTCAGGTGACAAGCTATCTGCCATAACTACCCCTAGGTCTTTATATGCTGTTCAGGTGACAAGCTATCTGCCATAACTACCCCTAGGTCTTTATATGCTGTTCAGGTGACAAGCTATCGGCCATAACTTTGTTCTCAAAAACTGTGCTTCCGTGCTGACTCCCTGCCTAGGCAAACTCTTTCGTCTCTGTCTATCCTCTAACGTCTTCCCTTCATGCTGGAAGTTTGCTCACATTCAACCTGTCCCAAAGAAGGGTGACCGCTCTCAACCCTCCAACTATCGTCCAATTGCTCTTATCTCTTGTCTTTCTAAAGTTTTTGAAACTATTCTTGCTTCCAAATTTCTTAAGCATTTCTCTTCTCATAATCTGCTCTCAGATCGCCAGTATGGCTTCCTTAAGGGTCGCTCTACTGGTGATCTTCTTTCATATCTTACTAACTCTTGGTCATCCTCCTTTCGGGACTTCGGTGAGACTTTTTCTATTGCACTAGACATATCGAAAGCCTTCGATAGAGTCTGGCATAAATCTTTAATTTCTAAACTACCCTCCTTCGGTTTCTATCCCTCCATCTGTGCCTTTGTCTCTAATTTCCTTTCCGGCCGTTCCATAGCTGCGGTTGTGGACGGCCATTGTTCACTTCCTCACCCTATAAACTCCGGTGTTCCTCAGGGTTCTGTCCTATCTCCTATTCTCTTTCTAATTTTTATAAATGATCTCCTTAACTGTACCTTAATTCCCATCCATTCATACGCAGACGACTCAACCTTACACTACTCCATTAGTTTTTCAGAACGTCCCAGCCAGCAATCCCTCAACGACAAACGTAATGAAGCCATAGAACTCTTAAATTCTGATCTAAATACTATTTCCAATTGGGGCAGAGAAAACCTTGTTAATTTTAATGCTTCCAAAACCCAATTTCTCCATCTATCTACCCGTCAGGATCTCCCAGCGGACTATCCCTTATTCTTCAACAATACAAAAATCAACCCTTCATCTTCTCTCAATATTCTTGGTGTATCTTTTTCTTCTGCTCTCATTTGGAAGGACCATATTACCAGTCTTGCTAAGGCAGCCTCCCAGAAGCTGGGTGTGCTCAACCGCCTTAGGGGGTTCTTTTCCCCTGCACAGCTTCTTGCTCTGTACAGGGGCATAGTGCGCCCTTGTATTGAGTATTGTTCACATGTGTGGGGAGGTTCCTCTCACACCGCTCTCCTAGACAAAGTTGAAAGGAAGGCCTTTCGTATCATTAACTCCCGTCCACTCACCAACTCTCTGCAATCTCTCTCTCTTCGCCGCAATGTTGCATCTCTCTCGCTATTCTATCGCTACTATAATAATCAGTGTTCCTCAGAGCTATCCCAGTGCATACCACCTCCTTTACGTAGGGCACGTGGTACCCGTCTTGCAACTCAATCCCACCCCTACTCTGTGCAACTCTCCAACCCAAGAGTGAAACGTTACTCTCAAACTTTCTTCTACTCTACATCTGAGCTCTGGAACTCTCTCCCAGAATCAGTCTTTCCCTCTTCCTATGACTTAAATTGCTTCAAACTCCGTGTGTCCAGGCATTTTGGCTCGAACGTCCCTTGATTTTGGCCCTGTCACTCTTTCAACTATGGGGGAGGCACTCGCTATAGGCAGTTATGCCTTTTGCCTCCCTCAATCACATAGAAAAAAAAAAAAAAAAAAAAAAAAAAAAAAAAAAAAAAAACTACCCCTAGGGTCTTTTTCTTTCCCAGCTTTACTAATTATTTCATCTCCTACTTTATATTCCCAAGAAGGTCTATATTTACTTTTTCCCATCTCAAGAACATGACACTTACTCGTGTTGAATTCCATTTTCCAAGTTTGACTCCACTCATATAATTTATCTAGGTCTCTCTGTAATTCTTCACAACTACTCCTACTTGTAATATGCTTCATTAATATTGCATCATCAGCAAACAGACATATATAAGCCTATTCCCATTTGAAGGTCGTTGATGAAAACCAAAAACATGATTGGGGCCAACACCGATCCTTGAGGCACTCCGCTTTTTACCCTTTTCCACAAGAACTTTCCTTTTATTACTGTTCGCATTTCCCTCCCAATTAAATAGTTTTCCATCCACTTTAATAATACTCCCTCAACCCGCCCCACAGTCCTGAGCTTCCACAACAATCTCTTATGAGGCGCCTTATCAAATGCCTTCTTGAAATCTAAGTAAATACAATCTACCCACCCCTCCCTCCCTTGTACAATGTCAAATACCCTATCATAGTAACTCAACAAATTTGTGGTACACGAATAACCTTTTCTGAACCCGAACTGCTTGCTTGAAATTATTTCCCTCTCCTCCAACATACCCACCCATCTTTTTCTAATAATCTTTTCACAAAGCTTGCATATAACACTCGTTAAGGATACCGGTCGATAATTTAGCGGGTCTTCTTTATTTCCACTTTTATATATTGGAGTTATATTTGCTTGTTTCCATTCTAAGGGAAGTTCCCCCTTGTTTAATGAGTGTTGAACAATATTAAAAATAGGTCTCACTAGTTGTTCAGAACATTCTCTTAATACCCATCCAGCAATGTTATCTGGGCCCATAGATTTTCTCACGTCCAATTCTTCCAACAATGATTTTAGTTCATCCTTGTTGACTTCTATCGACTCTAGTCCCTGTATCTCGTTCAATTCCACCACAGGTTCTACATAGTCGTCCTCCTCCACAAACACGGATGTTAATGTATCATTCATAATTTCACACATACCCACTGTGTCTTCACATAACTGACGCTCCACCCTAAGCTTTGTTATTTTGTCCTTTATTTTTGTTTTGCCGTTGATATAACTATAGAACAGTTTGGGTTCTTTATTACATTTGTTTACTATATCTTTTTCAAAGTTCTTTTTCTCCTCTCTTATAGTCTTGACATAGTTGTTTCTAGCATTCTTATACTCATTCCATTTTTCCTCAGTGTGTCTCCTCACTTTGTTCCATGCAGAGTCCTTTTTGTTCTGGGCAATGTGACATCGCATGTTAAACCACTCTTCCTCCTTAGCCAGCTTTCTATCCTTAAATGTTGGTACAATACATATTTATCTACCCCCTCCCTGTAAATATCTAGTAACACTGTGTATTTTACCTGAATATTCTGTTCTTGCTCAATAAATAACCAATCTATATTTGCAAAGTATCCTCGTAATGATTCATAATCTGCCTTACAGGTACTATAATAAATAACCAATCTATATTTGCAAAGTATCCTCGTAATGATTCATAATCTGCCTTACAGGTACTATAATAAATAACCAATCTATATTTGCAAAGTATCCTCGTAATGATTCATAATCTGCCTTACAGGTACTATAATAAATAACCAATCTATATTTGCAAAGTATCCTCGTAATGATTCATAATCTGCCTTACAGGTACTATAATAAATAACCAATCTATATTTGCAAAGTATCCTCGTAATGATTCATAATCTGCCTTACAGGTACTATAATAAATAACCAATCTATATTTGCAAAGTATCCTCGTAATGATTCATAATCTGCCTTACAGGTACTATAATTTAGTCTATATTCCCTATGTTCCTCCTCTCTGCCTTCCAGAAATTCCACTGTCAATTCAAATTCAATCACAGCATGATCGCTTTTTCCCATGGGACTCAAATACCTGTATGTTAGGTTCTTTATTTCTTGGGGGTCTTTGGTGAATATTAAATCAAGTCTTGATGGTTCATCACCTCCTCTAAATCTTGTATTTTCCGTAATGTGTTGTGTTAGTGGATACCCCATTGTTAGTTCAAGAAATTTGCTACCCCAAGTATTTTCATTTGAACCCGCATCCAAACATTCCCAATCCACCTCCCCGCAATTAAAGTCCCCTGCAAGAATAAGCCTATTTTTCCTTTTACAAATAATTTCTAACATTCGCAAGGTTTCCAAAATTAATTCATTATATTCATCGTTGCTTCAAGATTTAGTCTTAGGAGGTAAATACATTGATACAATGTCTAATTTTGACCTATCATTATCTTCAATTTCAACTGCTACCACTTCAGCAATGCTATCACCAAGTTTTAATTCTTTAGCAGTAATTTTATTATCTCCCATGATCAACACTCCTCCTCCTGGCTTTCCTAACCTGTCTCTTCTCCATGTACTGTACTGTATCCCGCACAACTAATTATATTCGTGTCTACCTCCTGGTTAAGCTTAGTGTGTGTGGGGGTGTTTGTGGGTGGTTTGTATGTGTGTTTGTTTGTTTGTATGTTTGCGTGTGACACACTAATAGAAAACTCCCGGATTGTTGGCAGTAGCCGTCAGCTGCTGCCTGGTACTTTGTACTAGCAACCTACACGCCGCACACACACGAGACACGTCCACACCCGCACTAAATACTTCCACACCCGTAGGCCTAATAAATACGTCCACAACCGCACTAGACACGTCCACACCCGCATTACATGTCCACAACTCCACACCCGTACTAGACACAGTGGTGCCTAGGCCTACACGTGTGACACACCTGCATCTCTGCCCACCCTGTTCAGTTGTGTGTGTGTGCGTGCGACGTTTTTCTATTGGCATGTTTAATGTCAGTTTGGATTTGTGAATGTTTTCATTGCTTTTACCTGCGTGCTAGTGTTTTGTCCGGCCATTAATCATATAATGTTATCTAGTTTACTAGCTAGATGATGCGTAAAATAGGTCGCGGCGAAATTACCCTGCCCGGCGGGGTAATTTTGCCGCGAGACTGACTTTTTTCAAAAAATCGGCAGCATGACCAAAACATTATATTTTTTTTTAGTTTTTTGGGCATCTATAGCAAAAAGGCTGAATGTATAGATAACAAATTCAAAATTTAAAAATTCCATTTGTGGCAGTTTCTATTCGTCAAAATACGCAATTTTCGGCAAAATTACCTCGTCTTACCCTAAATATATCATATCAATGGTAAATTAGACCTTTCCTTACCTTAAAATCTACACTGATATGATCACAAACCAGAGAATGCGAGATAGCGTCACACAGTATGGGGTAAAAAATTTCTGACTGACCAGCCTCCCTCCATGCCCATGCTGCTCAAACACCAGTGATGCCACGAGTCAGGCAGGAAATTTATCGCACTGTACAAATTTTGGCCGCACTAATAGAAAACTCCCCGGATTTAACCCATATTGCCACCCGACTCGCAATAAAAGATTGTATTCGCATTGGGTGATAATTTTGTGTTTGATATTTTCATTGCTCGCACTAATCGAAATTCACATTTGTTTGAACTCGCTTTATACGGGACCGCACTGTATATGCAAATGATCCACTTCGTGGAAATGGCACTATGGAGTGAGTCAGTGGAGGCAGTTTCTGCCATGGCCATCCCTTTAGGGGTGCTTCCTCTGGAAGCGAGGCGTCAGATTGATGATGATGAAATAATAATTACAGTAAACTTCCGTTAATCCGAAGGGCAGCGGACCGGCCCTCGTTCGGATTAGTGGTTTTTTCGGATTATCGGACGTTCCCCCCCCCCCCGACTTTTTTTTGAAGACCCAAACCAAGACACAAACACATGATAATAATGATAATAATGACTAATCATGACTTTAACTCACCTTATATGAAGAGAAGAGATGTGTAGCATTGAAGATAAGCCCCCAGCACCAGCCCCAACCCAGCCCCCAACCAGCCACTAGCCCCCTAGCCCCATATTAGTAACTTATAATCACTGCTCTGCACTGTAAGTGTACTTTAATGTAAAATGAACTTAAAAAGACTTATTTTTTTTTTGTATTTTGCTGGTTTTATATTTTTTTTGGGGTCCTTAAATCTACTACACTTCACTGATTATTACTCCACAGCCATATCCTCCAAGCCTTCAATATCTGAAGGGGGAGCTAGGGCTACCTCAGGAGTGGCTAGGCTGGCTGGGGCTACCACAGGGGCGGCTGGGGCTACCACAGGGGCGGCTGGGGCTACCACAGGGGCGGCTGGGGCTACCGATCGGCGGTCCGAAAATTCGGACTATTGGGAGAATTCGGATTTGGCCTCAAATTGAAAAATTCGGACTATTGGGAGATTCGAATTATCGGTCGTCGGATTAACGGAAGTTTACTGTATATGGATTGTATTTTTTCTATGTGAGTGAGGGAGACAAAAGGCAGAACTGTCTGTGACGAGTGCCTCCCCCAGAGTTGAAAGAGTGACAGGGCCAAGATCAAGGGACGTTCAAGCCAAAATGCCTGGAACTAGGTTAAATATGTGTGGGTGAAAAAAATTACCCCCTGGGGGTAAGGGGTTAGAATATGCCTCATGTGCCTCCTGTGTGTCATAAAAGGCGACTAAAGAGGTTAGGTTGGTTGGGCTTGCGGACCCTCCACCTGGAAAAAATCTGCAGCAACAAAAAACGACCAAAGGGCCTCGGACACAGACAGACCTACTGTCGACGAACTTCGACCAAACATGGACTGCCTAAGGATTTCTACTTGGAATTTAAGAGGTGTGAATGATAGGCTAACACAAAAGAGAGAGAGGTTCTGGAAGTGTTAGTGAATGCCAGGCTGGATGTGTGTGGAATGACTGAAATCAAATGGAAGGGAACATGTGTGAAAGAATGGGAATGTGGAATAGGTGAGAATGTTACCTAATAATATACACGTGGAAAATCGCAGAGGGTTTAGTACCAAACCTACATACCCCGATAGTCATGAAATTCAGTGATAGGAGAGGCTGGGAATGCGGTATCCCCCGGATGAATAACAGGGGTGCTATGGGCTCTCTGCGAGAGGGCTGGTTATCACACACAGGCCCACATCTCTTCAACAAACTCCCACGGCGAGTAAGAGACATGAGGGGCGTCTCGTTAGACAACTTCAAGAGAGCCCTCGATGTCGAACTGCAAAAAGTACCAGACGAGCCCATCTTCGCAGGGGAGCGTGCTGCCCCTTCGAACAGTCTGCTGCACCAAATCACCACCCAGAACGAGGGGCGGCACGCTCCTCGGCGCCGTTAGAAGTGAGGCAAACTCATCACAAGGTAAGGTGTGTGTGCTGGAGTGAATGAGAATGAGAGACCGAAAGAAGGTGCATGTTTGTTTGTAAGTAACAAATGGAAGGAGCGTGTAAGGGACTATAGTTCTGTGGGTGCAAGGATTGTGTAAGTAAGAATGCAAGTAGGAATACAAACATGGGTGGTTGTGTGTGTGTATGCTCTGACTGAGGATACCCCTGTAAGAGAGAAAGAGGAGTTCTGGGGGAATGTTGAGGAGTGCCTGGATAAGTTTGGTGAGAGTGAAAGAATATTTCTGATTGGGAATATGAATGAGAAGGTGGGTGATACTAAAGTTGGTGGATTGGTGGGGTATACCGTCAGAGGTATATGGGAATGGCAGTGCACTTGTGGACATATGTGTAGGGAGGTGACTGTGGATAGCCAACACCTTCTTCCGACACAGAATGATACACAAGTACACACGGAAAGTGAAGTGGAGGAGGGAGAGTGAGACAGTGGAACGGAAGGCACTGATTGATTATATATGTGTTGATGAACGAATGAAGAACTCTGTGCTAAGGTACCGGTATATAGGGGTAGGGTAGAAACGCTAATATCCAATCACTTTCAGTTTTTACTTTTTAGTGTAAAAAACTGCTACTAACAAAACTACTGGTATGAAAGACTTATTAACCTTATATATAGATTATAGAAGTATGAAAGCTAAGTATTCTGTAAATAAAAAACTGCTACTAACAAAACTACTGGTATGAAAGATACAGACTTATTAACCTTATATATAGAATATAGAAGTATGAAAGCTAAGTATTCTGTAAATAAAAAATTAAATAGATAAATAGTTTAGCTTCTACCATACACCGAATGTAAAGAAGTAATTTTTCTCACGATTCTTACGGCAACCCGTAAGGCAATGACTTTTTTGTCAGATTAAAAATTATCTCTCATTATTTGTTCTTTTCAAAATAAATGGTAATCTATTTTAGTGAAATATTGGAATAACACATGGAAAATGCAGATAGTTGATTATATTGCAAATGAGTTTGACAAGATGTGATTGGATACTAAACCCAAAAGCCTTGATGCGTTAGTATCCGATCACAGTGGTGGATCAGTCAGGCACAGTGGTCAACCAGTCGACCACAGTGGTGTATCAGTGATCGGATACTAACACACCACACTATATACAAAAATATAGGTGCTAGGGAAACTATTAATCCTGTAAGACATGTAAAATTAAAAATAATATTTATTAGTGGCCCCTCCACCATTGACGATATGCCTATTATACAATGGCTCTCTTTCAAACGCCCGCGGTCAGCATGCTTGAAACACCCGCCACAGGGGAAAGAGTTCCGACATCATAAGTGTACGCTGATTCTCTTATGGAATCGTCATTATGATTGGGTACTCACTATGAAAAAACTTTCGTAAAAAATAAGAAAGTATTAACCCGTGGAGCCCCGGCTAGTTTTGTAATGTTTGTTCACCAGAACCCGGCCGGTTTTCAAAAAATGGTTTTATTCCAGAAACAATAGCGAATGGGTTAGGAATGAAGGAAAAACCACGAAAAACCGCTCAAAAAGCTTAAAGAATGGTCCTACAGAGCCCCCGAAAACGTATTTTACAAGAGTAAAAAATTGAAGGCAATTACCCCAAAAAACCAGGTTATTGCGCGCTCACGCGCACGTACGTGGACTTTGAGAGTTTTCAACCATCAGCACGGTTGCGTGGGAACGTACACAGTTCCCATACAAATCTGAGCCCTCTTGAGTGGCTACACCTGAGGTTACGGTCGGAGCAATTAGGGTGACGCGTCAGACGCGTCTCTGGGGCTGTGCGTTACATGTATACATCGCCGACGCGTCAGACGCGTCGCTGGGGCTGTATGGGTTAATAACTTAAAAATTGCTATAATAAAGCTTCCCAACTTTGTGGATGTCTTCCCGTGGATTCTATCCGAGATGCTGAACCTCTCGGCGTCATTCGTCCTTTCTTCCCCCGTGTCCGTCCCGAGCGGGTGTGCCTAACCTTTCCTCGCTTCGTTCGGCATTCTTCACCCCTAGTGAGTCTTTTGCTCATTTGTATTTATATGAGATGTTATAGAATAGGTTTAGATTAGCTAGGATGGTCGGCCCCATTGGTACGTCCACAGGAAGTGTTAAGAATAGGGTACATTTATTAGGCGCTTCGTCAGTCCACTTTGGACACGCATGCCTTTATTTTATCTTTTTGTTCTGCGCCTTAGCTTTGCTATTACAGTACTAGTTATTTAGATGACTATATACCGGTATATATATATATATATTTTTTTCTTTTTCTATATTCCAACTACTCCCTCTCGGGCATAGGCTGAGAGCCTGTACATTCCACCGCTCAACACGGTGAAGCCTGTGAGGTCTTGTTCCAGTCTGGGGAGTGAGACATGTGAAGCATCCATCATGGCTCGAAGCAGCTCCATCTCTGAAGCAGCTGGTTGCTTCGTTCAAGTGCTTCACCGTCTCACCCTCCAGACTCAGACCCTCACTCTCAGAATGCCACCTATTGAGCAGTGAACTCACTAGGCATTGTCTCCCTGTAACATATTTTGAATATGGGAATATTCATACAGTGTTATTTAATCAGGGAACAATGAGGGTATTTTTTTGGCATTTCAGTGGGCTTTGTGGTAATGCACTGATACTAGGTACAGCACAAATTCAATCCCAATAATATCTTCCCATTGACATACCGGGATTTGAACCCGGGTCCATTGGATTACCAATCCAGTGGCATGACCACTCCACCACACCTCCCGCGGAGCTATGTTCTGGCCATCTATCCGATAGAGCAACATATTTGTAATTTTATAGCAGACGTGTTGGTGTAAGAGTTGTCCCACGTGGTGGGGAACTTACCAGAATCCGAGTGCGCGTGGGGCGTCCTGCGCCTGCTGTTGCTGTGTCATCTTGGGAGGTAATGGTGTCGTATTTGTCGCATTATTTATCTTGAGCCTCGTGGCCAGCCTCATTTAGGGGAGTTTTAGCTGTGGCTGGGGTGTATTGTTAATTGCTTAACCCGGGAACAGCGAGAACACTCTTAAGAGGTTTTGGTGGGCAAGGGCGAGGAACCTCTTAAGAGGTAAGGCCTAAACAAAAACATTTTATAAGGCCCCAGTAACACTTAAAACAAGTGAAATGGTGATTTTCCCCCTGGGGGAAAGGAAATAGAATATGCCCCACGTGCCTTCTGCATGTCGTAAAAGGCGACTAAAAGAGGTTGGGTCGGTGGGCTTGCGACCCCCACCCGGAAAAAATACCTAAGCAAAGAAAAACGAACGAACAGCCTCGGATGCGGACGGAACCTATGTTGACGAACCACGACCGACTAAGGACATTCCTTCGGACATTCTGAGAATGGCTACATGGAATGTTAGTGGCATGAATGATGGCACAAAAGAGAGAGAAGTTGGAAGTGCTAGTGAATGCCAGGCTGGATGTATGAGGAATGACGGAAACCAAATGGAAAGGTTCAGATGTGAGAGAGTGGGAGTGTGGAATGGGTGTGTGTGCTGGAGTGAGTGAAGGAACAGCGAGAGAAGGTGCGTGTTTGTTTGTAAGTAGCATATGGAAGGAATGTGTAAGAGAGTATGGGTCTGTGGGTTCAAGGAATGTGTGGGTGAGAATTAAAGTAGGCCTACAGTAGGAATACAAACGTGGGTGATTGTGAGTGTGTATGCCCCAACAGAGGATAAACTTGAAATAAAGAAAGAGGAGTTCTGGATGAATGTGGAGGCGTGCCTGGAGAAGTTTGACAAGAACGAAAGAATATTTCTGATTGGGGATATGAATGGTAAGCAAAGTTGAGGGAGTGGTGGGAGGGTGGGGGGTACCATCAGAGGTGAATGGGAATGTTAGGGCACTTGTGGACGTATGTGTGGGGAGGAGGCTATGGATAGCCAACACCTTCTTCCGACACAGAATGATCCACAGGTACACGTGGAAACGGGTGTGGACGATGGAGGATGAGACAGTGGTGGAACGAAAGTCATTGATTGATTATGTATGTGTGGATGAACGAATGAAGAAATCTGTGATGGATACTAGGGTGTATAGGGTTATTGGAGGGGGTCTGTCTGATCATTATGTAGTGGTAGCTAAGGTTAGGATACAAAAGAAGTGGGTGAGGAGAGCTGGAGGGAGGCGAGAGGAGGGTGGAATGGTGAGGAGGGTGGAGAGGTTGCAAGAGGAGGAAGTCGGGGAGGAGTACAGGAGAGCAGTGGAAAGACGACTAGGTGGGTTCGACCTGGAAGTTATGGAGGAAGTGGAGGAGATGAGCAAGGTGTTTAAGGATGAGATCTGTGCAGCATGTGTGGAGTGAGGAGAAGAGGGAGGGGAGTGAAAGGTACAGCATGGTGGACAGAATAGGTAAGAATAGCTGTAGAAGAAAAGAAGAAAGCATATAGAGAGTGGTTGGGTAGTAGAGGGAATGAAGATTTCGAGAGACAGAAACGAGCAAGGTACATGGAGAGTAAGAGGGTGGTGAAGAGAGTAGTGAAGGAAAGTAAGAGAAGAGTAGATGAGGAATTTGGAAGGAATCAGAGTGTAAAATGGAGGGAGAGTAAGAAACTGTCCTGGAAAGAAGTCAAGAAAGTTAGGGAAGGTAGCAAGGGAAACAGTAAGGGTGTGAAAGATAAGAATGGGCGAATGCTAGCCGAGAAGCAAGAGAGTCGAAAGATGGAGGGAGTACTTCAATGAGTTGCTAAATGTAAGGAATGAAGAGCCAGCAAACATAGCTGGATATGGTATGGGAGGGAGAAGAAGAGAAGTAGTGGAGGAGGAGGTGGGGATCAGGAGGTCAAAAGTGTGGGAAGCCATGAAAAGAGTGAAGTTGGGGAAAACACCAGGAACAGATGGAGTGTGTGGGGAAATGTTGAGGTATGGTGGTGAGATAGTGATCGAATGGGTATGGAAAATGTGCAAACTAGCATGGGAGAAGGGGAGTGCACCCGATGACTGGAAGACTGGCATAATAGTCCCCCTATATAAGGGGAAAGAGGAGTGTGTGGTAACCACCGAGGAATATGTCTTCTAAGCGTAGTAGGGTAGTGATTGAGAGAGTGAGAACGGAGAAATGGATAGGCGACGAGCAGGGAGGTTTTAGGAAGGGAAGAGGATGTGTAGATCAGATTTTTACCCTGAATTGTGTTGTGGAGAAATATCTGGAGAAGAAACAAAAGGTGTATGTTGCCTTTATGGACTTGGAGAAGGCCTATGACAGAGTGGATAGAGAAGGTTTGTGGAAAGTACTTAGAATATACGGAGTAGATGGCAAGTTGCTGAAAGCAGTGAAGAGCATGTATGAGGGTGCAAAGGCGCCAGTACGTGTGGAGAGTGAGCAGAGCGCGTTCTTTGACCTGAATGTTGGTTTGAAACAGGGGTGTGTGATGTCCCCGTGGTTGTTTACTGTATATATGGATGGAGTCATGAAAGAAATACTGTACTATCAAGAGCAGTGGATGTTGGTGTATCGCTGAAAAGGGAGGGAATTGAGTGGAAGCTACCTATACTGCTGTTTGCGGATGATACAGTTCTGATGAGTGATAATGAATGGGAGTTGCAGGGTCTGGTAAATGAGTTTGGAACAGTGTGCGAAAAACGGAATTTGAAGGTAAATGCGGGGAAGAGCAAGGTTATGGTCTTCGAAAGGGGTGAAGTCACTGAGTGTGAGGTGAAGCTGAACGGTCAGGCTATGGAGATAGTCAACTCTTTTAAGTATCTGGGCAGTGTGTTGAGTAAAGATGGGACTATGGATGAAGAAGTGCGGGAGAGGGTACAACAGGGGAAGAGGGTTGTAGGAACACTGAAAGCAGTAACAAGAAATAGAGTGGTCAGTATGGAAGTGAAGAAGTCCTTGCATGACAGTGTGGTAATCCCGACACTGACTTACGGAAGCGAAGCATGGACGTTGGTTGAGAGACTCAGACCAAGAGTGAGAGCAGTGGAAATTAATTACTTAAGAAGTGCGTGCGGAGTTACATTGAGGGATAGACAGACTAATGAGGAAGTTGTTGTTATTGTTGTTGTTGTTCCCCAGGCTGTCTGGCCGAACAGCCCCAAGGTCTCGAGCAAGGCCAAGGCCATAAACGAGCGCCCCCACAAAATCCTCCCTGCTCACCACTAATAAAGCTCGGGTGACCGAAGCCACTCCAAGGCAGGGAGCTGAGGAGGGTGCGGAAACGCCCGGGAAACCAAAGCCTCACCCAAGGCCCTGTGCCCCTCAGCAATTATGAAGGGAAAGTTGAGGGGCAAGGGAAAAATGTAACACTTTGGCTCCCAATCTGCCAACTTCTAGGTTGGCAGTAGGGAGGTCAATCCACGGAAAAGACGCCGCCACTTGAGATCTAGAAGATACATAAGTAAAAGGAACAGTCAGAGTAAGCTATGGGTATGGCAGAGATCGCTCAGTTCTCACTCGGATAGGAAGTAAGGAGGTGTGGTGTGGAGGTAGATGTGCTGGAAAGTGTGAAAAGGAACAACTTGAGATGGTTCGGCCATATGGAACGTATGGAAAGCGAGAGATTGACTAAGAGGGTGTACGAGAGCGAGGTGGAGGGACAGAGAGGGAGAGGTGGAAGGATGGAGTGAGGAAGTATATGAACGAAGGCGGTGCTGGTTGGGGGGAGGGGCGTCGACTGACTGGGGACAGAGGTGCATGGGGGCGGTTCGTTCGTGGCCACCCCTTCGGGGATCACGGCGTCGGGCAATAGATAGAATAGATAGAATGGTGATTAAGTGAGATAATTCCCCTACATACCTCCTATCCCTTCTCCACATGTGTCAAAATCCCCTCCTACCCCCCCCCCCCCCCTTCAATTATCACCTATTTTTCCTCTTATTACCATATTCATTGGAGTATTTACCGTGCTAATATCTCCAAACCGATCCTAGGCTGTGGTGTTGCCTGTGTCTATGCGTGGGAAAGAGAGAAAGACAAGCCACACACTCTCAGTCTCTCACCAGGCACTGAGAGGGGAGGGTGTGGGCCTCGCCTGCCTGACATTTGATGAATGACCGCTCGGCAATAAATCACGATTTTCACCATCCAAACACTATTCCCACATGTTTTATTGTTGTTACATGTTACTATCTTCATATTAAACGTAAAATAGGCGCATATGAATAAGTAATAACGATATTTATTATAGGCGGGAATGGAGCCTAATATTGCCGCCCAGTTATGTGGTGTTCACTACACACTCCTCGCTTTTTATAGTTTAATTATTACTGTAATATGTATTAGCCATAAGTTGTAACCTTCGCTTTCATGTGGTGTTATTATGCATGTTTGGAAAGTGTCAGGAGACGTTCTGACTTATTTGGTCTAGGGGCGGCTGTTTTGCTAGGGCAGAACAACACTCTTAAGACGTTTGGTGTTTCCCTCCGGCGATCTTTACCGGGTATTGATGCCAGAGGCTCGCCTTGCAGGCGGGCAGGGAATACAGTCAGGTCTTGATATACACGGTTAATTCGTGCCCTGTACGTTCCGTGTATATCAAAACTGTGTTTTAGAAATAACAGGCATTATGGGAATTAATTAATTTGTTCCAGCCACTTTCCCAAAATCCCCCTTTTGGCCCTTTTTGCCTACCTTCAGCCGACTTACATTACATTATACCACCAACATCATATATGAAATAACATAGAATACATTAACCCTCCAGCCACGGTTATGTATTATATATATATTCCTCGAAACCCGGGTGTTTTGGCCGAAAAACGTCTAGGCTAGGCTACCGTATATTCGTTAATCAGACTGCTTCCCGCATTCCCGCGCATCCCCAAGCGTAGCTGTGTTATTTACCTGTAAAATGGCATTAAGTAGAGCTCTCTAAGTCAACTGGGTGAGCTGTGATGATGATTTCATTGGAGATAACTTTATGGCCAAACCAGCCACTTTACACCACTTTTCGATACTGAACAACAACATACAGGCACACAAGAACAAGCGACGCTCTCCTTCTTGTGGCCGGAGATGCGGAGCGTCGGTCCAGCCGGCTGTTGTTTACATGCGTCGGACCGACGCCTCGCACAGCAAGCTCACAGGCTGTGACGTCGTGGGTGCATATGAGGCCTTCCGGGTACCTGTTACATGCTTTTTTATGGGCGTACATGAGGGCATCCGGGAAGGAAGGGTTAAGCATCAATAAGAACTGTTTTGGACCTGTTACTGACCTATCAACGACTTACCTGAAGTTATAACTAATGGAAGTGAGGTATACCTGTATGCGGATGACACTAAGCTGTATAGAAGAGTGAGGAGTAAGGAAGATGTGGGTTTGCATCAAGGAGATGTGGAGGGCATGAAGGGATGGTCTGAGCATTGGTTAATGCCTTTTCATCCAAAAAAATGCAAGTACATGCGGATTGGGACAAGCAAGATAGACAAGGTAGGATACAGTATGTACAGTATGAAGCGATGGAGGAAGTGAATGCAGAAAAGGATATAGGAGTAGTGATAGACAATAAGTTAAATTTCTCAGAACATTTAGCGGAAAAGATAAACAAAGCCAATAGAATTGTAGGGCTGATAAGGACATTTGTGTCACTTGACGAAGAAATCTTCAGGAATCTCTATACAGCGCTGGTTAGGCCGCACCTGGAATATGCGAACCAGGTGTGGGCTCCATATATGGTAAAGGATCTAGAAGCAGTGGAGAAAGTGCAGAGGAGAGCTAGCAAGCTAGTACCAACGTTGACGAACGCGGGCTATGAGCAGAGGTTGAGGACACTGGGGCTTCTGACACTGGCATATAGGAGAAAGAGAGGGGATATGATAGAGACTTTTAAGATAGTGTCAGGAAAGTATGGTGAGGATGTGTGTGAAGGTATCTTCTTGATGCGGGAGGGAACAAGAACGAGAGGACACTCTAAGAAAATTTACAAAGAAAGAAATAGGCTTGAGAAGGCAAAGAACTCATTTTGTGATAGAGTGGTAAATGAGTGGAACTGTGAAACGCACTGCCCCAGTATGTAGTCGATTCCAAATCAATAAGGGAGTTTGAAAGTAATCTTGATAAAGCATGGGGAAGACAAGATTTGAAGTTTGATTATAAAACAAAAATACAGAATAGTAAAAATGTTGCGTCTGCTACCGCCGCCGCCGCCAACACCGTGAACGACCGCAGCAGTGCAAGTACTGGTACTGAGCTGAATACACAGGCCTAGTTTGCCTTTTTCCAGAGGATCTACTGCAAGAAACTGTAAGAAATTTGTGTGAATAGACGTGTTGAAGTTCGGTCGATATCCCCGCCGCTGTACTCCCTCGGACCCTCCCGCCGCCCCGTCCCGGCCTTAACCCCGACCCTGTTACTGTGATGAAGTTAATAAGATTTGTGCTACAGCTAGCAAATCGGCCCCTCCAGGTTCCCAGGCATGTTGATCGTCCTCATCGAAACCAGAGAACACAGAACTATTGTCCATCATATCATTATCATCATCAGAGACTGGTTGTCACTGTCAGGGACGCTCCCTCTCTCCCCCCCTCTCTTTATTATGGTTCAATAGACCAGAAAGTAGAGAAAAAGTTATAACCCTATTGATAATGCAAAACTAGTGAACACACTAAAAGTGTATGTTATTTGGTCTCTATATATTCAGCGAATCATTTCCGATATGATAGAATTAAAGAAAAAAAAATTCCACCAACTCATAATCAGCAAAAATTTACACAAATTTCAATTAAAAACATGTTACAATTTATTTCCCCATCATTTTGTGTAGACACACTTTCAAGGCAATAATATACCGTGGACAAAAATAAATAAAAATAAATAAAAATAAAATAAATAAAATTAAATCTCCCGACGCTCGGAACCTCGCGCCTACTTGCAGAGAAGACTGGGAATATTTTGTATTGACTGTCTCTTATTTCTTGTTTATCTATGTGCTGGAAGGATATTATATTTTGTGTTGACTGTCTCTTATTTTTTGTTTATCTATGTGCTGGAAGGATATTATATTTTGTGTTGACTGTCTCTTATTTCTTGTTTATCTATGTGCTGGAAGGATATTATATTTTGTGTTGACTGTCTCTTATTTCTTGTTTATCTATGTGCTGGAAGGATATTATATTTTGTGTTGACTGTCTCTTATTTCTTGTTTATCTATGTGCTGGAAGGATATTATATTTTGTGTTGACTGTCTCTTATTTCTTGTTTATCTATGTGCTGGAAGGATATTATATTTTGTGTTGACCGTCTCTTATTTCTTGTTTATCTATGTGCTGGAAGGATATTATATTTTGTGTTGACTGTCTCTTATTTCTTGTTTATCTATGTGCTGGAAGGATATTATATTTTGTGTTGACTGTCTCTTATTTCTTGTTTATCTATGTGCTGGAAGGATATTATATTTTGTGTTGACTGTCTCTTATTTCTTGTGTGCGGTTGGGAGTATGAACATGATTAGATTAATATCCAGTATTCGAGAATGGATAATAAGTCGTAGGCGTGTGCATAAACCTTTAACCGTCCTGGTGGTGTAATGGTTAAGGTGGCAAAAATATGTGTGTGATAACCCGGGTTCGAATCCCGGTGGATCATATATACTTTAATTAATTTCATTGGGGGTGTGGTGGTGAGATTAATAAAAATAATATTATTAGTAGGTTTAGGGATATTTCTTCGAGAGGCCGGTCTATATGATCTGTGCCCCATGAATATTCTTTCCTCTCACTTAAACAGTAGGCTACCATAGTGCGGTTGGGAGTATGAACATGATTAGATTAATATCCAGTATTCGAGAATGGATAATGAGTCGTAGGCGTGTGCATAAACCTTTAACCGTCCTGGTGGTGTAATGGTTAAGGTGGCAAAAATATGTGTGTGATAACCCGGGTTCGAATCCCGGTGGATCATATATACTTTAATTAATTTCATTGGGGGTGTGGTGGTGAGATTAATAAAAATAATATTATCTATGTGCTGGAAGGATATTATATTTTGTGTTGACTGTCTCTTATTTCTTGTTTATCTATGTGCTGGAAGGATATTATATTTTTCGATTCCATCGCAATAGAAATGATTCATAGATTACAAAAAGTCCAAGTAAGACATAGTTATGGTAATGTATAAGGGAGATAGATAGATAGATAGATAGATAGATAGATAGATAGATAGATAGATAGATAGAGAGAGAGAGTTGCTAAGGGCAAGTGGGAAAAAAACAATATACAAATCTTCTGATCAGAGGGTCGGCGCCGGGTTGTCTAGAGAAGATGGAGGGATATCTTTGGTTGATTGTATCTTATTTATTGTTTATCTATGTGCTGGAAGGATATTATAAGTCTAAATATGACTTAGTTATGTTCATGTATAGATAGCTGCATTAGATATAGATACTGTAGAATCAGATAGAGATACTGTTGCTAAGTCAAACCGATCGATAAAATACAAAATTATATGAGACAGTCTTATGTTTCTGAAAAGACAAAGGAGACATTTCTATTGACTCTTTTTCATTTTATTATTTGTGTGTTGGAAATATAATACTGTTTTCAATTTCATCGTATTAGAAATTATTCAGATTAAAAAAAGACCAAATACGACATAGTTATATTTATGTATAAGGGAGATAGATGCATTAACCCCTCAGACCCGGTAGGGCTCTGAGGCACCCATAACAAACTAGGGCCAGGAACACGGAAGGGCTCTGAGGCTACGGCAGCTTGAAAGCCTGTAAGCTTGTTTTGAAAGCCGTCCGTCCGACGCATGTAAACAACAGCCGGTTGGACCGACCACAAGAAGGAGAGGTGTCACTTGTTTTTGTGTGGCTGTGTGTTGTTGTTTAGTAGTGAAAAGTGGCTCATATGGCTGACATCGCCACAAAGCTCTCTCCACGGAAATCGTCATCACAACTGAACCAGTTGACTTAGAGAGCTCTACTCAATGCCATTCTACAGGTACGAAACACATCTATGCTTGGAGATGCGCGGGAATGTGGAAGCAGCCAAAATAACAAAGATACGGTAGCCTAGGCGTAGAAGTTTTTCGGCCAAAACCCCCGGGTTTCGAGGAATATTTATAGAATGCGTAGCCAGTCTGTGAGGGTTAAATATAGACAGACAGACATTTGATGCATAAATAACATTTAAAAAAAAATAATAATAATAATAATAATAATTTACAGTATACCTAGACTTGGGCCGCCACCCGTATATGATCCCGACTTTTCTCGTGTTGTGGCCGACTTTGGAACTTTTGAGATTACCGTGTCCATACGAAACCGTGTATAAAAAACGCGTGTATATCGAGACCTGACTGTATATCCAACTAACCCGGCGTGGTCAGTAGTACCACTAGACTCCCGGCGGAAGTGCAGATTCCTAACAAGGGAGTGCTTTCGGTCCGGCCAAAACGAACTCACCTATACAGATAGCCTCACGCGGCATGACATGACTTTGTATCCGCCCGGCGGAAAAGTCCAGTGGGGTAATTAACTATCACTCAGGTCCTTGTAGACGATCTGTTAGTTAATCAATATCCAAAAGGATTAATCTAGAAGTATGGGTCAGTGACACTTGGTCACCGGTAAGCAGTTCAATAATAGAAAGGATCCTCAAGGACTTCTCTATGACAAGTGCGGAAGAATATTAGAGTGGTGGTATGGCTACGTCTAGTTTTCCGGCGCATTTGGGGTATAACGATGTGTAAATGTCTCGGTTTATTCTTACGAGCATTGATTCCTGGAAATTTTTCTTTTCCAGAATCTCCAACACATCGGCTGCGGCACCGGACACAAGGGAGGGGGCCGATCCCGGCGGAGGGGGGGTCGTAGGTCACCATCATGCCTTTAGTCACGCTGTGCGCTACCCCGACTTGCTCTATCATTCCGGTCTTTTCTCATAAACTATGTGTGAAGTGCGTGAAGGGCCTCCACAGATCCAGGGGTGTCTGGATGTCTAGGAAATGTGGTGTTTGCACAGACCTCAGGAATGGATTATTAAATCAGAAAGACCAATCATGTCTCGTAGCTTTGCAAGAGATTAAAAACACTTTTAATACCTAGACTAAAGATATAGCTCATAAAGCACTTCACTGTGATGATGAGGCACTTTGGGACCAATTGATTATTAAATCTCCAGTTATCAAAACTCCCCCTTCTCGGTCCAGTTCTAAAAGTAACTCTAAGCCCAAAATTAACTCTAAAGAACTTGTGAGCAGTAGCGACAGTAGCGACTCCTCAGTTAGGGCAACCCCCCACCCAGCCGCCCAAAGAGAGCGCGGTCACCATCTCCACGAGGGGACCATTCAAGGTCCCGCTCACGATCGCCTCTCAAGCAGTCAAGGAAGTCGTCGGCAGAGACTTCAAGGGCGCTCAAGAAGCGGAGAACTGATTCGGCAACTTCTAGTAGCAAACAATCAGTGGGAAAGGGTAGTAAACAGTCCCGTACGGAGTCGACGAGCTTGCGGCACCGGCAATTGCCGGAGTCGCGTCCACCGCCCTCTGTCAATACCTCTACCTTGTCTAACGTCCAATCTGGCAGTTCCGAGGTAGGGACGGAGGGAGTTGAGTCCACTCCGAGGGATGGGTTTAGTGACAGAAACTCAGAACCTAAAGAAGTTACATTTGCTATTCCAAAGTTAAATACAACAGTTTGTCAAGAAAATCCGGTGTCTTCAAGAGTGCTAGCTGAACAGTACTGGGGGTACACAGTGAGTGAGCCACAAGGCTATGACACAGATTCACAACTTTTTCAGAGTTCACTTTACATCCCTGATTCACAGACTACAGTAGAACAGGGTCGCAGCGTGTGGCGGCACCCTGAAACTGTGCAAGCAGGGCACTCTAACTAATTCCCAGCGGATCTTAGATTAAGTGAAAACCCTGACACTATACCTTTATCTGTCCCAGACTTAGCATGGCCAAGTAATGAACAATTAACCTCTGAACCCCGGCTGTTAGACATGGAGGTTACAGGTCAAGAGCAGGAGGACATAGAGCAATTGTCTTCAGCCCAACCTAACCGTGTAGAGGAAGGTTCGGACAGGGAATCGGACTCATCTAGGTCTCAGAACCAATACATAACTAGGGATGATTTACACTACATTTTACACAACATGATGCAAAAATTTCAGGTACCTATAAAATCACCGGAAACTCCCACAGCCGCGCCGGGAGCTCCTCCGATTGGGTCAGTTGTGAGGCCTTTAGAGCCAACCAGAGTAGTTGTTCCTTCTAATGCTCCGCCTCCCCTAACTAACGTAAACCATCCGGCTACCTCAGCCAGTAGTTTCCCATACTCCTTTGACTACCACTAACATCCGCGTCATTACGGACATCATTCCCCTTCCTTTGGAGAAGGTTCCGGTAGAGAAAGGCCCTATGCCTCTTCTTTACGGACCTGATTGTTCATGGGTCACGATCACGGCACAAAATCCGGCCATGGCACAACAAACAATTGCAGGGGAGCTCCCAGTACAGAGTGAGTGGGTAATCCAAATTAATAAAAACAGAAAACTGAGGGCAAAAGATACTCAGGGTCATATTTTGGATGTAGCTGTCAAAGCCATACCTAATGTTTATTCATATGATTATTTTGTGTACTCCCCCACTCCAGCTCTTCCGCCTGCCTCCTCTGCACGACTCTTTGCGGATTGGTCTAAGACTGATGGCGTAAACGACATTAAAGTCCTAGCCTCGCTAAAACCGGAACTGGATACACTTCCGGTAAGCGACCAGTCCGGCAATCCGGTCCTGCAGATGGGGCAGATAGGTTCGGGACCGTGGCTGGACTGGGAAAATAAGGTGCAACACTTCGCCGTAACTATAACGTCAAAATCCTCACACCAAATACCCCAAAATAACCACACTTGGTTCTCTTTGCCTGTAATTAAAGCCGGAGGAGTTCCACCTGCCATTTTTTTACTTTCTGGCTGCGCCTAAGTTAGCTTTATGGGACCTGCAGGAGCCCATTTAGACTCCTCCTCCGGCACACTTGGATAGAGATTATAAATTAAGTAATAGAGCTTTCAGACTTTTCTCACAATTCATTGTAAGTCGCCAAATAGCCCAGTCCCTCACGAGAACAGTAGAAGCTATTAATGACTGATATTAGGAAGGCCACGGAACTATCCCGGCGCCTCTTCTTGCAAAACTCCATGCAGTCACTGGGCGACGTTAGGATAGCCTTGTTCGAGGCTGTCCGTGCACGTCAGGACCTACGGGTCTACCTGGTAAAGAAGTTGCCGGACGATATTGGTCGCCGGGTAATCCTCTCACCAGTGTTGACGCCCTCTTTACTTTGCCCCAATACTTGGAAAACTGTATTTAATATGGTAGATACTGTAAAGCAAAGTGCTTCCCAAGCAAGGAAAGACCACTTTAAGTTTCCAAAACTGTATGCCAAACCCAAAAGCAGTTCAAAGCCTTATCCTAGTGGGTCCAAACCCTTTCAGGGCCCCAAGTCTCCTCCAGCACAGGGAAGCACTCAGCCCAAGTATAAGCAGGGAAAGCAACTAGGTAAATGGTATAAGAATCAACCAAAACACAAATCAAGTCAGGGATCGACATCTGCCAAACCTAGTCAGCCGTCTAACCCTACCCCACCACCATAAAAAAACTAGTCACATCACAAACTCTCTCACTCCCGGGACCTGTCGAGGGCGAGTTGGATCCGAGGGTAGTTACGCCGGACAAGCCCAGTCAAGTAACTGGGTCATTTCGGGCGTGTCATTGGGCTTGGCCCCGGCGGACTTGGGCAAGGACAGTGGTACGCAATGGCATAACCTGGCGGTGGCTCCGACGACCTCGTTTATGTCAACCACTAGAAATAAACCATGTGTCTTTAGAGGTGGAGTCACTCGTCCAGGAAATGATCACCAAGCATATCATTGTCCCGGTCTCTCCAACTTGCCCAGTTTACACGTCCAAACTTTTTAACGTACCAAAGAGGGACAGTATTCAAAGGAAACCAGTCGTAGACCTGTCTTGTTTGAATCAAAATATTCACAACAAATCGTTCAGGATGCTCACTGTGAATCAAATCAGGCTAACACTTCCGCCGCAAGGTTGGATGTGCTCATTAGACCTGACAGAAGCCTATTGGCATGTCCCGGTAAAAAAAAGGTTCCAAAAATTCCTCGCCTTGAGGATAAGAGCATCAGACTTACGTCTTTCAGCGGATGCCTTTCGGGTTGAACCTTGCACCGAGAATATTCACAAAATTAGTCCGACAGGCCCTCCCAATGTTAAATCAGGGAATCAAGGTGTTGCGGTACTTAGACGACTGGCTAGTGGTGGCGGAGTCAGAGTCGATGCAAAATCCATGCAACTCACATTATAAACCATGTTCAATCCCTAGGGTTCAAGTTCATCTTGGCAAAGTTGAACCTTGTCCTCACAAGGGCAATTCAGTGGATAGGGCTGGTCTGGGACACAGCACATCTTACTCTCAGTCAGAGTGTGGACAATCGCAACAGATTTCGAAAGAAATTGTTTCTGTTTCTCCACAGTCTGACTACCACGAGAAGGATATAGGAATCCCTGGTCGGCTCTCTCAACTGAATTCAACTAACTGTTGACGGTTGAAAGTAAAGAGATTAATCCTGGAAAGAAACAAAAATTTTCAGCTGTTGCCGGCGGGAAAGTTGTGGCAAATTCCACTGTTAATTCACAACTTACTATCGGTCTGGGCGAGGAGAGAAACACTGCATTCTATAATGACGTGGACGTCTCCTCCACTTACGGTATGGGTAGACACGGAAGCTTCAGGGACAATAGGCTGGAGTAATCAGTCAAGTCTTGGCCACCAGGGTCAAGGACTTTGGTCCCAGTCCGAGAATTTTCACATCAATGTGAAAGAGTTGTTAGTCCCCTTAATTTTCCTTCAGGCTCACCGCTCCACCTTGCGGGGGAAATCAGTAGCTTTTCGAATAGACAATTTGAATGCGGTAGCATGCATTCAAAAGCAAGGTTCAACGAGGTCTCGGAAGTTGCTAGAGTTGTCGGAAGAGATTTTTGTTCTGGCAGAAAAGCTGAACATTTATCTCCATGAATCATACCTCCCAGGCGTAGCGAACGTCTGGGCAGACGCCCTGTCACGACGACAGAGCATCAAAGTAGAATGGGCAATCAAGCAAAACATCTTCAAACAGATGATTGCAGAGCCACAAGTGGATTTATTAGCGTCCAAGGAAAACCACAGGCTTCCTTTCTACCGAACCCGTCGGGAAATGACTTCGGCGGGGGGTCCAGACACATTGATGGTGAACTGGAACAGGTGGAATTCCATCTATCTGTTTCCGCCTCCAGACGCTTCACTCATGTGTCAAGTAGTTCACAAACTACGAGGTTACCGGGGCTTAGTCTCGATGATCGCGCCTCTATGGCCGGCTCAGGTGTGGTACCACCAGTTGAAGACGTGGTGCGAGCACCCGGTGTCACTCCCGATCTCGTACTTCCACTTAGAGACCATTCTCCCTACCAGAAATTCTTGGAGTTGCCGCGCCAGACACGTTGTTTTGTACAGTAAGCGACCTGGGCCCTTTACCCCATGGAATCTGGGAGGCCTCATATGAGGCAAAATTAAAGGGTTTAAATCGCACGGGCAGGATTTTTGTTTGTGCATGGGCTACTGCAGCGCCACCAAGAACAAACTAACAGGCAGCATCAGTTCTTATCGAGCATCCAAGATGGATGGAGGTAATCCAAAAAAAAAATCGCTGTGTCCGAATCGCCGCCCGCCGCCGCGTCCCGTACGCCTAACAAAAGCAAGGCTAAAACGACCAAGAAAACAGTGCTTAGTCCCGGTGGTGTTGCACACACTCTGGAAGAGCTAAGCGAATATAGTGAACTGAGTGAGCTTGGGAGTGACTTTGACGAAGAACAAGTGGTTAGTGAAGACGAGGGTGAAGTGGCGGATGGATTAGAGTTTCTGGGCTTTATTAGTACCGATGAGGACGATCATGACGAGGATAATGACGATGGTGAATGCGGTGCTCGTGAATATAGTGAACTGAGTGAACTTGGGAGTGACTTTGACGATGAAGAAGTGGTTAGTGAAGATGCGGGCGACCCCGGCGTCGGCTGTCGGCACGCCTTCTCCTTCCAGTAACAATATAACAATATGGGCATGTGAAAGAGACACAAAAATATGTAGGCTAATAATAACTTCCATACATACAGGTTCATACATAAAATTTTAAGACTGAGCGTTCCACACATAAGTGCAGTTTCAGTCTCTTGTCCTAATGGCGGCGTTCCAGGCAACCCTGTTAAGGGCTGCTTCACTTGTCAAGTTCTTGGATTTGAAATCGGCGCGTATAGTCCGATCCCAGGTCTTCCTCGGTCCACCCCTTGGTGCAGCTCCCTCCACAATCACAGACCTGCATTTTTTCACCCAATTTTGTTCATCCATTCTCTCCACATGTCCATACCATCCCAGTCTACTTGTACGCATCACCTCGCTAATACTCTTTATACCTAAACGTCTCCTCAGCTCAACATTTGTTATTCTATCCTGTAGCCTGGCCCCACACATCCATCTCACCATTCTCATTTCATTACGCTCTATTCTGATGACATCCTCTACTTTAATGGCCCATGTTTCTGAGGCATACGTCATTGCACTTCTAACACATGAGGCATACACCTTTCCCTTCAGGGGGAGAGGCATTCTTTTCATGGTCAGGATTGGCATCAGTTCTCTGAACTTCCCCCAGCCACACCTAATTCTAGCAACAGTGGCAGCCTCGGCCCCACCACCGGCAGAGATGGTATCTCCTAGGTAACAAAACTTGTTCACCAGCTCCAAAGATTCATTTCCAAAATTCACAGCCACAGGATCATCACTTAACACAAGCTCGCCTTTGCACACTACGCACTCAAATTTCTCTATTTCTGACTTATCCTTCGGCAGGGGTCCCTTTATTCTACTACAGCGCTTACTACCATGGTGTACCAAACATCGACAGATGCTACATTGAATTGAGTTAACGCCCACTCCCTTTCCACACACTGCACATGGGTATGCACCGCTCTTTTCCACATTGCCTCGTCTCAATCTACAATGCATAACCTTGGTTTTGTTAATATTGATTCTTAAACCCTTGCTCACCATGCCCTCTCTAACTTTTATTGAAATAATTACAAGTGTAAAGTACGGTACCGTACGCATGCATAGCCTAGCCTAGTAAGTGAAAGTGACACACAAATGTATAACAAGTAATAATAACTCAATAATAACAGTGAGAGTAACAATAATTCATAACAAGAAGAGTAATAAGAGTGAAAGTGACACAATAATATCCAATAACAGTGAAAGTGCCGAAAATATGATTTACAGTTGGTCCTCCGGTAACGTGAGTTTTAGAAACGCGAATTTGGTGGCACGCGGTACACCCCAAATATTCAAAATGTTACTAACGCGGTCAATACTTAGACTGGCGCGGGGTCTAGCTGGGCTCCGAACCTTTACTCCCGACTTTCGTAGCTCATATCTCTTCAAATATATGGCCTAACCAAGTTTTTATGCATACCGGAGGTAGATATGATCGTTCCCGTGCATTGGGTGAATACTGTACTAGCACACTCCACATTGTGTAGTTAATGTGAGGTGAGAATAATTACCGAAACACACTTATGTTATTGTTTGGCTGTCAAGTGAGTGTGTGTGTTGTCATTGTGTGGACAACATGGCTATGCTATCTCGGTCGCCAAATCTTTACTTACGACTTTCATAATTTACCGATGCTCATATCTCTGCAAATAAATGGCCTAATCAAGTGTTTATGCCTACCAGAGGTAGATATGATCGTTGTTGTGCGTTGGGTGAAGACTAGAACACCCTACATTGTGTAGTTATTGTGTGAGGTGAGAAATAATAAGACGGCGAGTTACGCGGGAATTCCGAAGCTACGATTTTCGTAATTTACCGATGCTCATATCTCTGCAAATAAATGGCCTAACCAAGTGTTTACGCATACCATTAATAGATATGATCGTTGTTGGGTGAAGACTTGAACACCCTACAATGTGTAGTTATTGTGTGAGGTGAGAAATATGATGGAGGAATTTCAGAGCTTCGATCAAAAAATGTCGGCTACTGCTGTGACTCTCTCTCATTAGCCTAGCTGCCTAGCCTAAACAAAATATTTATTCAGAGGTAAGAGTTGTTGCAATGGGCAAATCAACTCATTGCACATGTCAAATAACCTTTATAATTGATTTAATTATTATAACATAGGCTTCTACGGAGAAAAAGTGGACTTTGTGGAAATCCCCAGAACACCAAGGTACAGTTCCGGACAGATGAAACAGCAACACCTCGTCCACCCGCTATGTGGTGAGGGGCTCTGCGGATTTGGTAACACTGGCAGGAGGTGGGAGGGATGTGGGTGGGTGGGTGATGAGGGGAGGTATGTGGGGGGTTTAGGGGGGAATTGGGAGGGTGAAGAGGGCTTAAAGGCAACGACATGACATCGTAATCGTTATGGCATGTAATACCATGTTAGGACATACTGTAGTTGTTAAATGTAGCATACTGTACAGTGATATTGTAGGTGTGTGTAATTTAAAATCCTGTGGGAGTAGCTTGTTCTATAGGAACATTTGCTTGTCACTCTGTTCTCCCCTACCCCGTCACTCGTTTGCCCCCTCCCACCAGCCATACCATGATTACTGCCTCTTCACCCTCCCACACTCCCCCCTCATCATCCACCCACATCCCTCCCACCTCCTGCCAGTGTTACCAAATCCGCAGAGTCCCACACCACACAGCTGGTGGACGGGGTGTTGCCGTTTGATCTGTCCGGAACTGTACCTTTAACATGTAAACATATGGGTTCGGTAACGTGGATTTCGCTAACACGGGCGGTAACCAGAACACATTGGCCGCGTTAATGGAGGACCAACTGTAAAAGGTTTCATATAACTCAATAATGGTTGTAAAAGTAATAAATGACACAATAACGATGACATTATCTCCATAGAAACATAATATCGTCTACCGGTACCAAAGCCACCGAAGCGACGAGTGACTTAGTGCGTGCTAGCCAGGGTCGCGGCGAAGCGTTCGGACGCAGGCAAAAATACGCGGAAAAACTCCTCCATTCCCATCATCATATCTCGGCAACCACTTGTCGTAGCTATGTCAACTCAACGCCAGTCTACAGACGAAGGTTGGTTCTACACTATACAATTTAGTTGATTGCTCTAGGTGGTCTCAATCAGTAGATATCGATTTATGAAGATAGCCATTTTTCAGAAATACCCCCGGACACGGCGATTGGCCTCATATGAGGGCCCCCAGATCCGGAGGGTTAAATGGCGATATCCCGCAGTTCTTCACCCTCCCTCTCCATCAATCATTCTTAATTATAAGTACAGTACAGTAAACCCTCTCTATTTCGGACTAATTGGGGGAACACCCTGTCCGAAATTTCTGAAAATCCGAGGTCCGGCTGTTTCCGATCTAAAAGAGGACAAAAAACCGACCTGAAAGAAAAAATCCGACGAAAAAAACAAAAAGTGAAACGAGAACAAACTTCACCGTTGATTAACCCTTCAAGCCCGGCTGTCCTGTTATAAAGACACCGCAGCAGTTGGGCAGGACCCTGGGTGTCCTGATAACAGGCAGTAAGCTTAAAAGCCTATTCAGCTTGGTCTGAACGCTGTGCGTCCGACGCATGTAAACAAAGCCGATCATTGCGTCACCGCACCTCCGAAAACAAGAAGGAGACGTCAGATCAATGTTGTTGTTGTATGGTATGACGAAATTAGTGTCTGAAAAGCTCCGATATTGTCAACATCGCGGCAAAATTCGCTCCACGGAAATCGTCATCACAACTGAACCAGTTGACTTACAGAGCTCTACTAAACGCCAGTCTACAGATTGGAAACGCACTACGTTTAGAGATCGTGGGAAATTTCTAGCAGTTAAAATAACAAAGATACGGTAGCCTAGGCCTAGAAGTTTTTCGGCCAAATCGCCCGGGTAGCCGACACTGTCCTTAGGAGGGGGACGCCGGGTCAGAAGGGTTAAATAGGGAAACGGGAACCAACTTCATCTATCTATCTATCATCTATTGCCGGACGCCTTACTCCCCTTAATGAGGGTGCAGTGAATAAATGCGCCCTCAGAAGGGAAACGTGAACGAACTTCATGCACCCATGACAACGAATAGGCCTAGGATAGGCTACCCTATTCGTACTTTAGGTTAATATACTGTACAGTAATAGCACATGCCGTCAACCAGGGCGAATTCGGACGATTTTTGCGTATTTCCATGGCATGTAGTCTTGTTTTTATCTCAATGTAAGATCTTAAGCATTGTATGTGTAGCTGGTACATTGGGGTATACAATCATAGCATTAAAAAAAAAAAAAATGCATTGCATATATTTATTATAAATATTATAAAGGTGTCCGAATTCGGACACGATTTGGGGCGATTTCGGACAGCTGGCCTGAATTCGGACATGGATTTAAAATACATTCATAGGACTAACCAGTGATCCCAGTATAGATTCGGACCTTTCAGGGGTCAATTCGGACATCATTGAACATTTTAAAAGGGTCTTATCACACTCCCTGAAAACGTAAAGACCATAAATACCATATCGTAAGATACGACACTTTTGGGGCAATTTCGGACATATCTGGATTTATTGACCATACTCTGCGTAGGAGTATGACCTTAATTTAATAATGTAAAAATAAGGATTACTGTGACATAACTCAGAGGGAGAGCAAGAAACTGTTCTGGAAAGAAGTCAAGAAAGTTAGGGAAGGTAGCAAGGGAAACAGTAAGGGTGTGAAAGATAAGAATGGGAGAATGCTAGCCGAGAAGCAAGAGAGAGTCGAAAGATGGAGGGAGTACTTCAATGAGTTGCTAAATGTAAGGAATGAAGAGCCAGCAAACATAGCTGGATATGGTATGGGAGGGAGAAGAAGAGAAGTAGTGGAGGAGGAAGTGGGAATCAGGAGGTCAGAAGTGTGGGAAGCCATGAAAAGAGTGAAGTTGGGGAAAGCACCAGGAACAGATGGAGTGTGTGGGGAAATGTTGAGGTATGGTGGTGAGATAGTGATCGAATGGGTATGGAAAATGTGCAAACTAGCATGGAAGGGGAGTGCACCCGATGACTGGAAGACTGGCATAATAGTCCCCCTATATAAGGGCAAAGGGGAAAGAGGAGTGTGTGGTAACCACCGAGGAATATGTCTTCTAAGCGTAGTAGGGAAGGTATACAGTAGGGTAGTGATTGAGAGAGTGAGAACGGAGAAATGGATAGGCGACGAGCAGGGAGGTTTTTAGGAAGGGAATCAACTTGAGGATGTGTAGATCAGATTTTTACCCTGAATTGTGTTGTGGAGAAATATCTGGAGAAGAAACAAAAGGTGTATGTTGCCTTTATGGACTTGGAGAAGGCCTATGACAGAGTGGATGAGAAGGTTTGTGGAAAGTACTTAGAATATACGGAGTAGATGGCAAGTTGCTGAAAGCAGTGAAGAGCATGTATGAGGATGCAAAGGCACCAGTACGTGTGGAGAGTGAGCAGAGCGAGTTTTTTTTACCTGAATGTTGGTTTGAAACGGGGGTGTGTGATGTCCCTGTGGTTGTTTACTGTACACTCTAACCTCCATTTAACGGATTCCGATTTAACGGATATCGGCAATAACGGTCAAAAAATGTAGGCCGGACAATGGACCCAGCAACGGACATAGTCCGTTGCTATAAAAAAGTTGGAGCAAAGTCCGTTGCTCTATCTATTTATCTCTCTAATGCACCCACCTAAATCCCTTATACATTAACATAACTATGTCTTATTTGGACTTTTTGTAATCTTTGAATCATTTCTAATATGATGGAATTGAAAAATATAATATCCTTCCAGCACATAGATAAATAATAAATAAGATAGTCAACAAAATATTTCAACTCTCCCCTCCGTGCCAGCAGAGACGGGAGATTTACGTTTGATAGATTTTTGTTTTTTTTTGTTCCCACGGTATACACAAAATGATGGGGAAATATTATAACATGTTTTTAATTGACATTTGTGTCGTTTTTGCTGATTATGAGTTGGTGGAAAATAAAATCTTTAATTCTATCATATCGGAAATGATTCACAGATTATATAGAGACCAAATAATATACACTTTTAAGTGTGTTCAATAGTTTTGCATTATCAATAGGGTGTAGCACAAGGGATTACCAGGATTTATTTCAGGTACAGTAAAAAAAAGGATGCATAACAGTTAAATGTCACGATCGATCCGGACACCTGTACTCAACACCAAATTTTTCTCAAGGAATTTCCGGATTACATCCGGACTGGACAGTATTTAGCAGCAACGGACATTTAGCAGGAACGGACAGGTGCTTGCACGCATTTGTCCGTTAAATGGAGGGTCGAGTGTATATACAATTTCCTCGTAAACCGAAAACAATCGGTAGCAGTAAACCAAGTCACTTCTGAGCCTTCGGATGTCAAAAGCTCAGTGCCCCAAGGAACAGTGCTAGCGCCCCTTCTGTTCCTCATACTAATTTGCGACATAGATACCAACACCAGACACAGTACGGTGTCGTCTTTTGCTGATGACACAAAATTAAGCAAGATAGTAAACACACAAGAGGACACGGGCCGACTGCAGGAAGACATGAATGTAGTGTTCCAGTGGACCAGGGAAAACAACATGCAATTCAATGAGGAAAAATTCCAATTAATACGGTACGGAGATAATAATGGTGTTAAAGAAATTACAAATTACTTAACAGAATCTAACCACACAATAGAACGGAAAGACAGTGTGAAAGACCTTGGGGTATTAACCCCTCCAACCCGGATGACCTCTTCTACGCCCATAACAAACTCGGCCCGCGCAACCCGGATGGCCTCTTCTACGCCCCTTGCTTTCGTGCTTGATTTTCGAAAGCTGCGCGCACATTTTGCTATCATGGGACGGTAGGTGGCGCCACCCGGCGTCAACGACGCCACAACAACAGTATCTAGCCCGACGCCATCATGGACAGTACACCAAATAGTGATTCCGCCGTGTCCGACATCGTGCTTCCTACGACGCCCTTGCTAGTGCGTCGTGCCTTACCCCGACGCCATCGCCTAAATGTGTTATCTCCCGGAGGTATTGAGACGACTTTGAGACTTTATGAGAAAGCTGATGCCAAGCATAAGATTGATGAAGAAGTGAGTGACGACTCGAGTCATTATAAGTCGAGTGATTATGGCCATGAGAGTGAAAAAGAAGAACAATTCCTGGGATTTGCGAGACAATTTAACAGTGATGAGAGTGATGAAGGTGATGTACCAGTTGTTGAGGAAGCTGGTTTACCTAAAGAAAGTGAACTTGCGAGAGTGAGTGAGTGGGAGAGTTCAAGGTCACTCACCAAATTTCGCATAAGTGACACGACTCCAAGCCCTTCCCCAGGTAAATCGCCTTTCAAGCTACATTTGTACAAGCGAAAAATACTTGAAAAGGCGGCCGCGGCGGCTAGGGAACAAGCTAAAATACTTGGTGAGGATGAGGCTGTGAGTGAGGGTCAGCGTGGTGACCCTTCTCGACCGCCATTGTCTCCCTTATCTACCCACGCCACCCAAGATGACCCGGATGCCCCGCATTCTTCCCCACCACCCCCACCATTGCCAAGGGTTGAGGACCCCCCACTTTCGGCCTATTTGCCTCCTAGGTCCCCCGACAGGAGACATACTCTTGCCGAAAAGGGGAAAGGTAGAAAATATACTAAGAAAACTAAGACAAGTAAGAGAGTTTTGTTCGAGGCTCCCGCGGCGGCGTCCACCCCGGCCGGCCCCAGCCATACGTCCCCGCAACTTTCCCCACGGTCCTCCCCACCTCTCCCGCCTTCAACATGTCTTCCTGCAGAAGTCTTTGAGCTCGCATCACCAATACCTGGGCCTAGTGAAAGTCAATCATTGCTTTCTGTCACTCGTCGCAGGCCAAGGAGCCCGGGACCTCTGGAGGACACAGCCTCACCTGCCACTCCTTCCCCACCTCGCCCACCCGCACGCCGCCCACGCATCACTGGTTCCCCGCCAGATTATGTGGGCGACACTGATGATGAAGGGCACCTCTCTGAAGACTCTGGCCATGATTACATAGGTCCACCGTCAGGGCAAGATGACCACGATGACGATGACTATATGGACATCGACGACCCTCGACCCACCCGCTTGGCCCGGCTTCGTGCTGCCCGTCTTTCTGCCCGCCGCCCTGGCCGCCGCCCTGGCCGACGCCCTCGCCGCCGCCCTAGGGCGCGCGCCTCCCGAGTTGGCCGTGGGCGTGCTGGGCCACCAGTTGGAGCTCCTCGTCAGCGTAGACAAGACCCATTCTACGTTTTTCAGTGGCAAGACATAGTTGATGGGGATGTATACAACCCTGATGTGCCAGCTTTTGATGAGGCACTGGAGGGTTCAGGCATTACCCCCAATTTTCCTGCAGGCCCCAATGCTCCACCACACAAACTATTTGAGGCATTCTTTGATGAGGAGGTGGTAGGCTATGTTGTCAAAGAGACAAACAAGCAGCACCAATTCCAGGTACACTTTTTGGGCAAGGTGACCAAGGGCCATATGAGGAAGTGGACCCCAGTGACTCATAAAGAATTCATGGTGTTCCTGGCACTCACCATGCTAATGCCTCATGTCAAGAAGCATAGGTTGCCTGACTATTGGATCACCAATGATCTGATTTCAACCCCTGCCTTCGGGAAATATATGGCTCGCGACCGGTACCTTGATATCCTCGCAGCGCTCCATCTTGTCACCAACACCGACGTCCACCGCCCAGACAAGCTGTGGAAGATTAGGACGTTGTATGAGATGATGCGAGAACGCTTCACCTCCTACTTCAAGCCCTTCCGCAAGGTCGTCATTGACGAGTCTCTTGTGCTGTTCCGGGGAAAACTCAGCTTCCGGCAGTACATCCCCTCAAAAAGACATCGCTTTGGCATAAAATTCTTTGTGCTGTGCGACTGCCAAACTGGCTATGTCCTGGACTTCCTGGTCTACAGCGGGATGGAAGGGGACGTGCTTGTGGACCCCCTCATTGGCTTTGGCGGAGCAGTGGTGCAAGCCATGATGGACCGCTACTTCCATAAGAATCACGTCCTCTACACGGACAACTATTACACGTCCCCCACTCTCTCACAGTACCTGCATGAGCGCAAGACGGGGACTGTAGGCACAGTACGAGGGAAAAGGAAGGGCATGCCAACTTTCCCTGCAAAGACCAAAAAAGGTGATGTCTTCAAGAAGAAGTCGGGGCCCATTCTGGCTATCCACTGGCACGACCAGCGGAAGGTCAACCTCCTGAGCACCATCCACAAGGGGGAAATGGTGGAGACTGGCAAGGTGGATCGCCGCACCCAGGCCAGGGTGACCAAGCCCGATGCTGTCCTGGACTACAACGTCAACATGAGGCTGGTGGACAAGTCCGACATGCAGATAGGCTTCATTGACTGCCTGCGTACCTCGTGCAGATGGTACAAAAAGTTCTTTCTGCATATGGTGGACATGTCAGTTCTGAATGCCTATAATATATACAGGCTTCGGAATGAGAACCCACCCCTGAAGTTCAATAGCCTGCGGAGGTTCCAAAAGCAGGTGTTGACGGAGCTCCTGGAGAAGTATGCTACGCCACAGAAGGCAGTGGCACATCCTGGGCCCGCCGTTATCGACCGCTTGCAGTCTGCTCCATACCTGCTTAGGCACAAGCTTGCTTTCTTTCCTCAGAATGCAGCAGGAAGAACACAGCAGAAGCGGTGCCATGTCTGCTACCACAGCAGGGTGAGGCCGCACCCAGGTAGAAAGTCAACCACGGAGTGTGTCGAGTGCAAGGTGGCACTCTGTGCTGTAGATTGCTTCTTTGCTTACCACTCCAAGCTGGAGTTCTAATAATCATACTGAAATTGCCAAATAAAATGACAATATGTACACTATAATTATATATAGGCAAAAAGTGGAAGAAAACCAATGTATTATAATAAAAAAAGTCAAGTATTATGAGAAAATTGATACAAATACAATTCCACCATAATAATATGTGAAAGTGACACACATGTATATACCAAGTGACATTCATATGATTAGAACCTATAGAAATATATAAATCAGTGAAAAAAGACAATAAATTGTATATAAAATGTTTACAAATCATATAACTAAGTGAAAGTGACACAAGACCTAAGATTTGATGGCCAAAGTATAATAAACACCTGTGATAACGAATAATCAGTACCTAATACAACAATAACCTACCTCAATTACTAAAAAATGTACGGTATCGAGTGAAAATGAGCATTATCAGTGACAGTGACACTCTCTAAAGCATATTTGTCAAAGTGAAAGTGACACAAGACCTAAGATTTGATGGCCAAAGTATAATAAACACCTGTGATAACGAATAATCAGTGCCTAATACAACAATAACCTACCTCAATTACTAATAAAATGTACGGTATGGAGTGAAAATGAGCATTATCAGTGACAGTGACACTCTCTAAAGCATATTTGTCAAAGTGAAAGTGACACAAGACCTAAGATTTGATGGCCAAAGTATAATAAACACCTGTGATAACGAATAATCAGTGCCTAATACAACAATAACATACCTCAATTACTAATAAAATGTACGGTATCGAGTGAAAATTACCAATATCAGTGAAATTGATACCCTAATAAACATATTTTATATAATTGGCCTCAAAATAACTAGAAAATATCAAATAAACATCACATTCTCAATATCAAACACTAAAATCGTCTAAGGGAGATAAATACTTTGGCGCGGCGAGCGGCTAGGTGCGTCGTAGCCATGGCGGGCCGACGCTTTCGGACGCGGGAGGAAATTCCCGCATAAAAAAGCACTCGTCTTCCCGCGCTCACCATTATGCAACCAGAGGGGCTAGAGACCTCTAGTCAACGCCATTCGACAGAGGAAGGTTTGTGGAACATTATTCTTTTTTATTCACAACATTACATGCCATATTCATTCAATTACAGAGTAGTTAACATAGGCCAAAAATAGTCAAAACCCCCGGTACAGCAGCACAGTCGTAAGCTATAGCCCCCGGGGCTGGAGGGTTAATGTCTGAAAATATGGGTTTCAAAGTACATAACCAGGTCAAAGTGGCGGCTGCGAAACGTCTAACGGGTTGGATTCTGCGTACTTTTAAAACACGCGGTGAATTGCCTATGATAACGCTCTTCAAATCTCTAGTGCTACC